>JAQFYD010000488.1:0-18337 GCA_034694225.1 Bourletiella hortensis | reverse complement strand
TATTTCTGACTTGATTAAACTTGTCATTTAATTGATAAGAAATCCCATTTGATATTAATTGATTTACAAAATAGTTAATAATATCACAAAGTCATGATTCAAAAATAATTCAAGTTTGATCTTGCAATAATTTTTGATTTAATTTTTTAAATTCCACTAGCTTATGGATCGAAATCATAGCTAAAATGAACATAACTATATATTAGTCCCAAGGATCGATAATGAAAGTTTTCAAACCAATTTCATGGGATTAATTCTGGATTTTAAACATGTTTAAAACATTATATGTATTTTTAAATCAAATCAGCTAAATGTTTTAAAGAAGTATAACTATATAATAAAAGATTCTTTTTCTTGTATATCGTGTTATGATTATAAAATAAAAAACCATCATTCACATACTTTAAGTATTTTGAGGCTGAATATGAATCGGAGATTTCTAATCAAATATGTTTCTTAATAAATCGGGTTAAATTGACTCAAGTTTCTAAAACTTTGTTTCATTTAAAAATATATAAACAAAAAAATCTTGAAAAATAAACAATGAAAGGATCAGGTAAACCAGCAGGAATAATCAATAAATTAGAAGGAGCAGCAAAAGAATTTAGTGGAAGAGTTCTCAATGATCCAAAAATAGAAGCAGAAGGAAAAACTCAAAAAGAAAATGGTGATTCTATTTTACAAGCTGAAAGAGCTAAGGATCATGCTAAAAACGTAGAAAACAAATTAGAAGGTGAATCAAAAGAAAAATATGGAGCTGCATCTGGAGACAGACAAATGGAATTGGAAGGAAAACTTCAAAAAGAAAAATATCAATAAATTTTTGACAATTTTTAACATTAAAAACTTGTTTTGCTATCTACTTCAAACAAATGTTTTAATTTTAGAATTATAACGTTATTTGTTTTATTTTATTAATTTGAGCTATATGATAATTGTAAAAGCATACAATATAAAAGCCAATTTATAAAGTATGTAAAAAATACGATCTATGTAGTTATAATTTATATGAAGCTCGAGTTTATGAAATTTTTATACACTCAAACCAAAATATTGATAAATTAATGTTTGAAGCTATTTTAATAGAATTATAAAGAGTCTTGTAGCAAAATAAAGCAATTAATTCATATATATATATTCAATATTGTTGTTAATAGCCATTTTTATTATACAATTCAAATTAATTTTTTTGTGAAAACTCAAATCAATTTTTACAAAAATGTTTGGTTTATATAAACAAATCGATCAAATCGCAATATATTAACGATTAAATCAATCGGAGTAATAACATTATATTTACTTTACATGGCTTAATGATCATCTTAGGAAAATACATTTTGCAATTTTAAAAAGTATATAAATAAAATAAAATGTTTAATAATTTATGCAAGGTACATCATCACCATTTTCGGCTATAATAAAAGAAGTAGGTGGAGTAACAAAGCTGTATTCTGCAAAACTTACAGGGAATAAGGAAATGGAAGCAAGAGGACAAGCAGAGCTTGAAAAAGGTAAAGCCGAAATGGAACATGTAAAAAAAGAAATGGAAAAAACAAAAAAATATAAAAAAAATATAAAAAACTATTATAATAAAACTATATCAAGTGGCCATTCTGAGAATCAAAAGACTTGCAATAATATAAGAAATGAAAATTCAAAAATTGAGAGTAAATCTTTAAGAGATAATTACAATCATAACAAAATTAATATAAGTAAACTTTTTGGAGAAGAAAATATTTATGAAAAGCGTGATTACAAAACAATCACTTCTGATGATAAATTGGAAAAAGAAAATTCTAGTAGAAATAATATATTGAAATCAAATCATCATTTTGTGAATCAAGATATTTACAATTATAATAGAGGAAATAAAAATGTAAACATTGAGAGCAAATCTTTAAGACACTATTATAATCAAAACAAAATTAACTTATCAAGCAAACTATTCGGAGAAGGAAATATTTACGAAAGGCGTGGTTTCAAAATAATTACTTCTGATGATAATTTAGAAAAAGGAAATACCAGTAAAAACAATTCAATAAGCAACCTAATGAACTCAAATGATCATTTAAAGAATCAAGATACTTACAATTTCAATATAAAAAATGAAAACTTAAACATTGAGAGTAAATCCTTAAGAGATAATTATAATCAAAATAAAGTAAATTTATCAAGTAAACTCTTTGGAGAAGGAAATATTTATGAAAGACGTGGTTACAAAACAATTACTTCTGATGATAATTTAAAAAAAGAAAATACTTGTAATAGTAATATTACAAATAGTATTATAGAATCAAATGATCATTTTGAAAAAGAAAATAAGGAAATTTCAGATATAAAAAATCATAATATACATTCAGGTGATAAATTTAAAGTAGAAAATCAAAATATTGAGAATACTGAAACATCATCATTTAATAGTTTGGAGAAGAATCCTTATATTTCTTCTAATGGAAATAAATACACAGTTTCAAAGGGAAGATTTGTAAAGGAAAATATTTTTAAAACATATGGATATAGCAAAAGTAAAATTGCAAACGAGAATCTTGAAACTCAAAATTATCATCAAAATAATAAAGAAAAAAAGAATTCAATTTTAGGTGGAGTATTTGAATTTAAAAGTACTTTAAACAATTCTACTGAAAATACTAAAAGTTCTTTAAATGATAGCACTGAGTGTGAAAGTTCTTGCTCTGCTTCCAGTGAGTGTATCAATAAACTTTCGAATAAATATTCAGATGAAAACAAACATACAGTTTCAAAAGAAGATTCTTTAAATGAGAAGAATTGTGAGAATAACGATAATTTAAATATTACTATAAATATATATTTTGAAGAAGATTCTTCTGGAACAGATAGCAATGATGATATTTCATACGAAGAATACGAGAAAGAAGATTCTTATGATTTTAGTAATGAAAATAAGAATTCAGTATCAAATAATCTTACTGAAATGAAAACTACAAGTGAAAAATCGAATGAAACTAAATTTACATTTTTCAATGATCATTTCCAAAAAGAAGAAGCTTATACTACTTATATTGAAAATAAAGATATTATTACTAATGAAAATATTGGTGAGGATAATAATATAATTTCTAGTTCTAATTATGAAATAGAAAATGAATGCGAAGATCTCAATGAGATTAAATATGTGATTCCAGATGCTCATTTTGAAAATCAAAATATTGATAAATCCTATAAAGAAAACAATAACATATTTAAAAACAATGAACTTGAAGCACAAAATGCTTATAATAAAGATCATTGGAATAACATGTTAGTAAATTGTAATTGTGAAGACGAAAATACATATAAAAATTATATAGAGAATAATAATTTGGTTTCTAGTGATGAATATGATATAATAATTCTTGCTCATGGAAAAGATAAAGGTAATGATATCTTTTCGAATAAGCATTTTGATAAAAATGATACTAATGAAACTCCTTGTGAGAATAATCATGTTATTTTGGATGTAAACCCCGAAGTTGAAAACACATTTGAAGAATTCAATAAGAATAAAAATAAATTTTCAAATGTTAATATTTCAAAAGAAAATTCTGATAAAACAAGTAGTGAAAAGCAAGGTTCTGCTTCCAATGAAAATTTTAGAATAGAAAATATTTATGAAAATACACAAAGGAATAATATAATACCAAGCTTTAAGTTTGAAATAATAAACTCTTGCGAAGACAACAACGAGATCAATAGAGCTTCAAATGTAAATTTTGGATTAGCAAATTCTTATCAGAATCCTTATAACAATATAGTTCCTAATTGTAATTTCGATATAAAAACTTCTTATCAGCATTACCAAGATAATGAGGAAGCTTTAAATTCTCTTTTTAGTAAAGAATCTCACGAAAAATCTAGCTATAATAAAAGCGAGACTTTAGATGATCGTTATCTAAAAGAAAGAATTTATGAACCTCCGTCTAAATATGATAATATAGCTTCAAAAGATATTTATGAAATGCAACTTGCTCAAAAAAATGATATCGATAATTTGTTTTCTAATGCACTTTCAAATTTAAACAAAGGTTATGGAACTTTCAATGAAAACAAAGAAATAGATTTAAATAGTCAATTTTATAATGAAAATGCATATGGTGCAAATAATACATCTTCAAGCGATTATTTACAAAACAAATATGCTTTTAATGACAAAGAGAACAAAAGTGAAGTTTCAAGTAAAACCAATATATCAAAAAGTTCCAGCAAAAATAATGATAACGATAGTACAACTTCTAAAAACAATATCGAAACTGAAAAGAGTTCCATAAATAATTGTGAAAATGAAGATAAAGATAGTAGTGAAAAATCTGAAGACAAGAAAAATATTATTACTTTTGTAAAATATGATAAATTTTTTAATCAAAATATAAATACACTTGATTATGAAAAATCACACGAATATTCTGATGAAAATCTTAAAAATGTACATAAAACTTTCAACAAGAATAATTTAATTTCAAGAGATGATCAAGAAGAAAATTCTCATGATAATAGAAATAAAGACTCACTTTCAAATTATGTAAAGGAAATAAACAATTTTGGTATTACTTATCCAAATCCTTATATGGTTATGAATGATAGTTTTAAAAGAGAAAATGGTTTAGAAACTGATAGTAATAATAATAGAAAGACTTCAATTGATGATATTGAAAAACAAAACGTTTATGATTCTTTTGATCAAAATAAAAATATAAGTCTTTCTCAAAAGTCTAGTGAATCTTTTTATGAAAAACAAAAGGCAACCAATGAGAAATACGATGATAAAAGAGATAAAAATGTCATTACTTTTGTAAAATATGCAGAATCTTCCAGTGAATTCGAAAATAATGCCTCCAACGAAAATACCGATGAATCTTCTAGCGAAAACGAAAACAAGATTAATAATGAAAAGGCTGGGGATGACATCTATAAAACTGTTAGCAAGGACGGTACAAGAGAAAAAGATTTAATTTCTAATTATGTAAAGGAAATAAATAATTTTGGAATAACTTATCCAAATCCTTACATGGTCATAAAGGATAGTTTTAAACAAGAAAACGGATTAAAAACTAATAGTAATAATATTAGCAAGATTTTAAATAATGATTCTGAAAACAAAAACGTATCTGAATCTTCTAAAGAAAATATAAATAACATCAATTCCGAGAAATCTTCAAATGAAGATCAAAACAAGCTTACTTGTGAAGCATCAGATAAATCCTCTGATGATTATAAAAATAAGGCTACTTCTGAGAAACTCGAAGAAAAAACTAACAACAAAAATATAATTACTTTTGTAAAACACTCTGAGCCTTTCGGTGAAAAACAAAATGAGAATAATTTTGAAAATTCCGAAGGAATAGATATCTGCAAAACTGTAAATGAAAATAATATTTATTCAAAAGATAATCAAAAAGAAAATACCTATAAGAGCAATAATATAAAAAAAGATTCAATTTCAAATTATGTAAAGGATATAAATAATTTTGGAATTACTTACCCAAATCCTTATATGGTTATAAACGATAATTTTAAAAAAGAAAATGGATTAGAAACTAACAGCAAGAATAGTAGCAAGAATAGTAGCAAGAATGCAAATAATGTTTCAGAAAGCCAAAATAGTTGTGATTCTTTTAGTCAAAATAAATATACAAACATTTCAGAAAAATCTAATGAATTTCATGATGAAAACAAAAACAATGTTACTTCTGAAAAATCTGAAGACTATATTTGTAGAAGTGCCAGCCAGAATAATACAACTTCAGTAATTGACCAAAAACTAAATGCTCATAAGAATAATAAAGGAGACAAAGTCTCACTTTCAAAAGAAATATTTGAAACTAAAAATAATTTTGGGAATGCTTATGAGAACCCTTTTATGGTTTTAAGAGACAGTTTTCAACAAAATAATGCTAGTGAAACTAGTAGTAAGGATAATTGTAATACTTCAAATGATGATTCTGAAAAACAAAAAATTTACGAATCTCTTAAGGAAAACATAAATACAATTATTAAAGGAATATTAGACAAATCTCCTACTGAAATTAAAAACATCGATTCATCTGATAAATCCGATCAATTTTATAATGAAAACAAAAATAAGATTACTTATGACAAATTCCAAGAAGAGAGTATTTGCAGAACTGTTAGTGAGAATAATATAACTTCAAAGGATGATCAAAAATTAAATACTCATAAAAATAATAATGGTAACAAATTATCACTTTCAAGATATATATTTGAAACAGAAAATACTTTTGGAAAGGCTTATGAGAATCCTTTTATGGTTTTGAGAGATAGCTTTCAACAAGAAAATGGACTAGAAACTATTAGCAATAAATATAGCACAACTTCCAATGATGATTCAGATAAAAAAATCATTTATGAATCGTCTAATGAAAATAAAAGTTCGATTACTTCAGAAAAATCCGATGAAATCAAAAATAAAAACAATATTAATTTCGAAAAACGTGATGAGGAAAACTCTTATAAAATATTAGGAGAGAGTAGCAAAAATTCAAGTGGTGAGGGTCGAAAAAATATCTATAAAAATAACAAAATGAATAATCTATCACTTCCAAAAGAAATATTTGAAACTGAAGATGCATTTGGAAATCCTTGTGAGAGTCCTTTTGCTGTTTTAAGTGATAACTTTATGCTAGAAAACGCATGCGAAACTAGCAATAATAGAAATAGTACCGCTTTAAATGATTTGAGAAAACAAATTATTCATGAATCTCCAAATGAAAATGAAAACGCTATTGATTTTGAAGAATTTATGGATGATAATTCTAAAAACAAAAATGAAACTTCTTGTGAAAAATCCAAAGAATGTGAATATAAAACTACTAGCAACAACAATACAGCTTCAGAAGTTGATCAAAAACTAAAGGTTCATAAGGACAATAAAGAAAACAAAGTCTCACTTTCAAAATATATATTTGAAACAGATAATACTTTTGGAAAAGCTTATGAGAATCCTTTTATGGTTTTGAGAGATAGCTTTAAACAAGAAAATGATTGCGAAACTAATAGTAAGACTTCAAGTTCTAAATTCGAAAAAGAAGACAATTGTAAATCTCCTGGTGAGAGCAATAATAATAACTCCAATAAAATTTATGAAAATGAAAGTGACTGTGAAGTTTCCCATAAGAATGATAATATGATTTCAAACAATTTTTCGAAAGAAACTGGTTGTGAATCTACCAGTTTTAATTCAGTAAAAGAAAATACTTACGAAAACAATAATAATAAAATCTCTTCAAATGATAATATTGAAAGAGACGATGTTTATAAAATTATTCGTGATAATAACCACATGATTTCAGATATTCATTCTAAAATAAAAAGTATCTATGAAACTTTACACAAAAATAGTGGTAAAGATTCAGATGGTATTTTTGAAAAAGAAAACAATCACACTTCCTTAGAAAGTAGTATAAATATGACTTCAGATGATCTTTATAAAAAAGAAAATTCTACTGAAGAAAGAAATTCTAGTTTAAGTGATTGCTCTGAGAGCAAAAATGCTTATAAAACATCTACTGAAAACAAAAATTTGTCTTCAAACGAAAACTCTCAAAAAGATAATGTTTATATATCTCCAAATGGAAATAAATACACAGTTTCTAATGGCCGATTTATAAAAGAAAAGGCTCAAGATACTAAAAAAGAGAACCAAAATATGGCTTCAAATAAACATTCAGAAAAAGAAAATTGTAAAACCAATGATATTGAGAAGAAACTTGATACAAATTATCAAAGAGATAATTCTTCTATAACTAATATTGATCTTCAAAATATGGTTTCTCTTGCACAACTTGAAGAAGAAAGCACATGTAAATTTTGTACTATAGTCAAAGACTTTGTTTCAAATTTTCTCAAAAAAGAAAATGTTTATTTATCTCCTAACGGAAATATATATTTTATTTCAAATGGACAGTTTTTAAATTCAAGAGAATTGTAGAATTTTAAATTTTTAATTAAAATTCTTTTATGATTTCATTGTTTTATATTTTTTATTACTAATTAAAGTTCAAGCTGATTTTGAATTTTTTGAAATCTTATTGATTTAGTTTATAATGTGTTGTAGATTATAATTAATATAAAGGAAATAAGCCAAAATATAAGATTAGAAGCTCAAAAGCTTTATTGAAGTCAAGTAAGTGAATTAATATAAAAATCCAATTTTGTATCCGTTTTTTCTCATGAGTTCAACGTGAAAATATATAGATATAATTTTTAAATTACGTAGTATCTCAATAGAAATAAATAGAAAAAAATGTACCAAAATCGAGTTATTTATTATTTAATAATGCAAAGATATTTACACACAAGATATACCTATTTAATAAAACAGCATTATTTGAGTATTTATTGTTATTGTTTTGATATTATATTTTAGTTATCAAATAACACAAAATATATCATCAAACTAGCAATATTGTTATTTGATATATGAGTTTTAAATAGAGAATATTATATAAAAATTCTCGATTAATTTTTCAATTTCAAGAAGAAGAATAATTAAAAAATTATTTAATGAACTTTATGAATAATTATTATGACATTCTAATTGCCATATAAACTTCTTTGAAATAGACGTTTTGTTAAATAACAGCTCCAGTAACCAACCTTTGATCTTTTAATTTTTAGTTTTTAGATCAAAACTCAATTTTTAATTCCGATTTTTCGATCTTGATTTGAATCAGTCGGAGTAATAATGATTGATAATAAAATTCCAATTCAATGATCTACAAAGGAAGATTAAATTAGTAAAACATTAAAAGTATATAAATTAAACAAAATACACAATTTTTTATGCACGGAACATCACCAATTTCAGCTCTATTAAAAAAAGGAGAAGGATTTACTACAAAGATATCTGGAGAGGTTATCGATGATGATAAAATGAAATCTCGTGGTCAAGCTGAGCTTGAAGAAGGTAGAGCTGAATTAAATCACGTTAAAAAAGAAATGAAACATTCAAAGGGATTTGATAAAATAATTGAAACACATGGAAAAAATCAACAAGATCCTAACAAAAATTATAACTTACCAAATGAAGATTACAATGCAAAAAATACTCATGAGTCAAACAATTGTCCAAAAATTGAACATGAGAATTCATATAATAAAAATACTCACGAAGTTTATAATGGCAGTAACAAACCAGTTTCAAGCAATAATTCTAAAAACGAAGATACTTTTAAATCCCCTGATGGAAATGAGTTAAAAATTTCAAGTGGTCATTTTGTATATGCAAGCGAAAAATAAGAGTTTTATTCCAACTTTCGATTAAATTCTTTTTTGATTTTACCATTTTTATAATTATTCATAAAAAACATATGTTCTTTTAACTAAAGTCAATAAAAATTCATCTAAACAAATATTTTTGAAATATATAATATGTTATTTTTAGATATCTCATTAGAAACTAAAAAAATTGAGAAAAAAGAATATTCAAAAACATGAACAAGTTTTATGCACTCTATACAGCAATAAACACATAAAATAAAAACTACAAGAAAAATATGATTATCTAGAGTAGAGATGGCTAAGGTTTTTTTTGAAAAAGTACAAAATTTTGAAATTTAAAAATTTTTCAGGTCATACATAATTTTCATTTACAAATAGAAAATGGAAAATTGTATATTTTTAAAATTTTTAATCATATTTGGTTTTAAAATGTATTTTTATGTCGATTTAGATTGAAAAGTTTAAATATGTACTTTTATTATTTTTATAATAAAAGTAGATCCTTTAAATTGAATTCAATTTGTGTGTGAGATTGAGCTTATCCTGTTTTGTATAACTATGCATTTAAACACATATCAATCGCCTATAAAATTGTAGAAGTGTGGATTTTTTATGAAAATTAATCATTATAAATATTGTTTTAATTAAAGAATTGTTAATATGATCTAATTGAAAATTTTCTATTCAATAAATCTTTTTAAATCTGAATAAAATGTTATTACACTCCTAAAAAAATTACTTTTTCATTGAGTTTTTGATTAAAGTTTTTGAGATTTCGTATAAGTATAGGCTTATATAAAAACATTTTTATATACCTAATGATATAATTTCACATAATAACGGCAAAACGCTAATAAATCAAATTATATTTTTATTTTGAATACAATCAAAACTGGAAGAATGCAGGTTTTAAGTTAACTGCTACATATATAATAGGAAAAACCAATTTTCTATTGTTTTTATGTTTTTTCATGATAGTTTTCTGTTTTGTGATCATTCGTAGAAAACATTATCTATTTTTGACAATTGAGTTAAATAGTATACTTAAGCTTTAATACAACCTCAGGAACTTATCAAACACCAAATTTTCTTATAAAACATTTTATTTGTTTTTTAATGAATGATTTGTAATATATTTTTAACATTTCAAATAATTTATGTAAATAACTTTTTTAGTTTATTTTTAAATAATCGATGTTTTAAATGTAAAATAATCGAATTTAACTTTTCAGTTTTTTATAAATTAAAAAATCACATTATTTTTATAATTAAGCTCAAACTTTATTTAGGGTCACAGTTTTTAAGCTTTAGTTCCATATTTGCCCTAAGGGGGCATATTTGGTCACTCCTGTTATAGATAGTATAAAGTTTTGTGAAAACCAGTTAAAGTAGAAATATTACAGGTTGAAGTTTATAAACAAAAAGCTAAAAATAAATGGAAAAAGGCTCGAAATTTTGAACAAAGTATATTCAAGCTAAAATGTTATTATGTATTTTTAAGTAAAAATCATATCTCTTGTATAGAATTAAACTTTTATTATGATTTTTCAATTTAAAATTTTTGGTCAATTCGTCTTAGAACCTTTTTACAATCAATTTATGGATTTAATTTGAGAATCTAAAAATTTAAATTTTTAACAAAAGTAAATTGATTGAGAAATAATATATTATATAAAACCCTATGCGTACTTTGTTGAGTTTATATGATAAATTTTTATTTCTTTGAAATTTTTGTTTATTTATTTGAAGCGTTTTCAGATTTATATGTATCACTTGACTAACGTTAATACATATGTTTAAAAATTTAAATGAAAATTGAAGTCAATTATTCAAATATAAAAATGAAGATTTGTACACATAAAACTGAAATTTTTATAGTATTTTCTTGGATTTATTTAGAATATAGGAACTATTTACATATAAAATTGAAATATGCTGTAAAAATAAGTACTTATCAAAAACAAGTTAAATAATTTTTGAAAATTTTTACTAAAAATAAATCACGATTTAAATCAATCGGATAATATTTATTTTTTAATTTACTAAATTCCAATTTAATGATCTACATAGGAAAATATAATTGTTAAAAATCTAAGTATATAAAATAATTATAATATAATATTTTTTATGCACGGAACATCAGTACCATCAGCTCTATTAAAAAAAGGAGAAGGATTTACTACAAGATTAACCGGAAAGCTTATAGGTGATAAGAAAATGGAATCTCGTGGTCAAGTTGAACTTGAAGAAGGCAAAGCTGAAATGAAAAAAGTTAGACAAGAAATGAAACACTCAAAAGGATTTGATAAAATAATTGAGAGACATGATAGAAATTATAAAGATTTTGATCAAAATGGTAATAAGTTCTCAAATGGAGTTTCTAATAATCAAAATATTATTGAATCAAATAATAATAACAACAATTTATCAAATGGTCGTTTTCATAATGAAAATTCTCATACAAAGAACAATGAGAATAGAAATATGAATTCAAACACCTATGAAACAAGTAATGAAAATAAAAATATAGGCTTTGATAGTCAATATATAAATACTCACGGAAGTTCAAATGGTAACAACAAAGCAGTTTCAAACCATGATTCTGATACCAAAGATACTTTTGTATCTCCTGATGGAAATGAGCTAAAAGTTGTTAATGGTCATTTTGTATATGCAAATCAATTATGATTTCTTGATCAATTTTTGATTAAATTCTTTTGTGATTTCATAATTTTTATAATTTAAAAAGGCTATTTGAAATTAACTTAATTGTGGCAACAAATAATCTAAGAATATTTTTCAAATCATTATATTTTATATAGTCATTAATAAGTAAAAATAATTTTAAAAAATATGAACCCCTTAGAATTACTATAACTAAATTAAAAACCAAAAGATCTTTAATCGATATTTATCATCTTTTCTCTATATGATATTAAATAAGTATAATATATTTTTAAAATTTATTTTTTGAAGTTAATTACATATATTGAAACCCTAAAATCATAAGTGAAAAATAGTTTTTTAATCTAGAGCATCATATTTAATCTTTTCTTTAACAAAAAATTAGCATGATCAATTTTTTAATTAAAAAATTTTAATTTTACATATAAATCGAAATTACAAAAGCTAAAAAATTTGAGAAATCACATCTATATCAATATCTTTTTAATGAAACAGAGACTGTTAAGCTCAAAAATAAAAATTTTTTAAGTTTTTCATATATATTTATATAAATAAAGATTACTTTTATAATTTTTAAAAATTTTATGTAAAAGTATAAAGTATTATAATAATTATTAAAAATTATAAACATATACTTTAATATTTTAAAGTTTTATAATATTCATATCATCGGATATTCTCAATACTTGTTATATTTATTGTTTCTTTATTAAAACTCAATTTTTAAGTTTAATTATAATAAAATTAAGACAATATACAAAGTTTCTTGACAAATTAACCAAATAGTTAATTAAAAAGACATATATGCCTATTTCGAGTTCTTATGTAATTTGTATATAAGTAGGGCTCAAAATAGCGGCGTGTGAAACTTTCTCAGTTTTCAATAAAAATAACATATTATTGTTTCTTTTTTGATAATAAAATAATTTATAATCCATTAAAAAATAGATATTTCTGTCTTAGTTTTACATTTTTTACAGGATTAGCACCAGCGATTATTAGTAAAGACACCATTTTTATTTCATTAAATAATGTTTCATATTTTAGTCATAATGACGGTTGACAGCTCTGTCTTTTTTAGGTCCCCATCTGTCAATTTTTTCTGGCTTTTTGTTTGAGCCCTATATATAAGTTTCTTATTACTAGGGGGCACAAATTTTCGCTCAAAATTTGCATTTATCTGAAACTATTTGTAAATATTTGCGCTTAAAAAATTGCATTAATTGAGCTTAAATATTAAAATGTGGCATGCATCTATTTCGAAAATTAAAAAATACCTCAGAAAATAAATCAGATTTTATTAAAAAGTGATTTATAGAATATTTTATATCAATAGTATGCTCGTATATGCTTTAAAAATAATGATTTTTGCACTTGGCATTTATTATAGAAATTAAATGCAACTTTTAAGCGCAATTTTTTATTTCAAAAATTTTTAAATGCAATTTTTTATTGCATTTTTTGCATTTATCCTCCCTACTTATTACATTTCATGATTTTTAAATATCAAATAATGAAAAAAGTTAAAAATAAAATTATAATATATTTAAATAAGAAAAGCAAAAAAATACTTATAATAATATGGCAAATAAAACTCTTTCTTTATAATATTTATTGTTTTAAATAGGATATACTAGGGCATTTAAATATTATATTGTTCAATTTATATTAAATAAAACTATAATTAGCTTGATATCAAATTCTGAAAAAATTAATATAAATGCTTATAAGATGCACTAGTTATTAAATAGTTTAAGAATATGATAAAAACTCTAAAAACAAATAAAAACCTTCTATATTTTGTAAAGTTCTATAAATAGTTAAAGCTTATACAAAAAATCGAATAAAAAATTTACAAAAAAAAACAAAATCTATGTTGATGTATGAAAGCAAGAAATCGATAAAATAATTATTAATTCTCATTTAGTATTTCTATTATCAATACAAAAATACATCTTATAAAAACTAGACTATTCTAAAAAAGCTTAAATTTTGCTTAATTGTATATATATGTTTTAGTTATAGCTTAAAATTATTTTCCGTAATTATCACATTAAGACAATTTTTTATCTCGAATTCTAATATTAACTAAAAAAATATTCAGAAATTTTAATATTTCAATGTATTAAATACTCTTTTTCATCAATTAATTTATAAAATCCTTAAAAAGCATCAACTGAAATTACTTCTAATGAGTTCAAGGTACAATAAATCGTAATAGAGAATTTTAATACAAGCATTCAAAGAAGTTTTGATCACCAAGCATGTGAAACTATAATAAAATTATACAAACAATCGTAAATTAATTTAACTAAATCCGAATTTTTAATCACGATCTAAAGCAATCGGAGTAATAAAGATTTACATTAAACAAAATTCGAACTTAAAGATCTACATAGGAAAATACAATAGATAAACTTTAAAAAGTATAAATAAGATGAAATTTTCTATAATTTATGCAGGATTCATCAAAATTTTCAGGTTTATTAAAAGAAGTAAAAGGAGCAACTAAAAGAGTAGTAGGCGCAGCTACTGATAATCACAGAATGAAGGCTCAAGGTAAAGCTGAAATTGAACAAGGTAAAGTTGAACTGGATTTAGCTAAGAAACAAGAGAAATACTCTAATAAAATTGATAATCAAGGAAAAACTTATGAAGACTACAATAAAAATAGTAACGTGTTATTATATGGAACAAAAAATGAAAATAATCGTTTAAATTCTAATGCTTATGGAACTCATAATGGAAATAATCATTTAAGTTCAAATAATAATGGAAATAACCATTTAAGTTCAAATACTTATGGAACTCATAGTGGTAATAAAAATACTTTATCAAATGAATACTCTTACAAGGATTATGCTTTTGGTAAAAACGGTGAGAAAGATCATATGATTACAAGCGCTTATGAAACAAATAATTATAACAAAAATATTTCTTCTAATGGACATTTTTATAGAGACAATTCTTATGATTCTAATAATGAAAACAAGTATTTCATCTCAAATAATAATGGAACCAATAATGATAATAAACACATGAAGACAAACATTTTTGGAAAAAATGATGAAGATAAAAAAATATTTCAAAATAATCATTTTGAAAAAAAATGCTGATGAAACTACTGGTTACAAAAACAATATGTTTTCAAAAGATCATTCTAAGAATAAAAATACTTGTTCTTCTTCTAATGAGAATAATATTTCAAATTTGAATGGCGGTTTTGTAAAAAGGGATTTATAAGATATTGATTTTTCAATTTTTGATTAAAATTCTTTTTGATTTCATCTTGTAATTTTCTTAGTTTAATCTAACGTTTATTATAGGCAAAAGAGACTATTATTCACTTTTTTAATTACTCTAATTTAACTTTTAACTTTTTCATTAAAACAAAAATGTTTATCATACAGCTTATTCTTTAGTGTGATATCTAAATAATTTACATGGTTTGTATTTCACACTGATGACGAATCAATTTGATAATTAATAAAAAGCTATTTATAAAGAAATATACATATAAATTTCAACTTTTATTTAGAAAATAGTTAGACAATTTATAATTTGTTGAAGGCAATACAAAAACTGATAAAAGACAAACATATATAAACACTTTATGCAAAAACTGTTTTATTTTATTAATCAGTAGGGCAGTCAAAAATGTAACCTTAAAAATGTGACTTTTGTAACCTTAAAAATCATAAAATGTAACCAAAAAATGTAACCTAACAAATATTTTAATACGCTTAAAAAAATTATTTGCTGCATAAAAACAATAAATTTTAATAATGTTTTTATATAAATTTAATTAATATTAATAAATAAATTAATCGTTTTTTCAACATAAAAAATAAATTAATCGTCTTAATATATGTCCATGTTTGAATTACAATATAAAATCAAGTAATTCCCTAACATCATTCCCATCAATATATCTATCTTTTAACAAAAGCTTCTTCAGAAATAAAAAATTCCTCTCAACTGTACTAGATGAACATCAAAAACTTTGTTAAAGTGTATAAAGGCTTGTAGATATCTCTGGACTACTTAATCGATAATATCAATAATTTCACATTTTATTAACTTCTTATTGATATAAAACTCAATTTTTAATGTATCCTTTTTAAAATCTAATGATAAAAACGAATTACATCCATCAACAATATTAATTTTGAACATACTGATTTTTCCATTACAATTAATAAATTGGAATAACATTTTCCTTATTTTACATAAAAGTATGCTTTAAATTTGTAGGTTCAAATGTGTTTTTGCTATGTTTTTTGTTTCTATATTTTTCTAAATATTTTCCGTGTTTGATCATTAAATTACATATATTGTACAAAAGTTCATTATTAGGTGACATAAAAAATTCGCTTGGATATGCAATTAGTATATATTCTATTATGGATCTTGCTTTTTAGCAGATTCTTGGCTTTTTCTATTTTTAATTGGATTTATTAATATTTTAAATTTAATTTTAATTTTAAAATTTGTTTCAAGTTTGAGAAAATTACCTGTTTTTGAATAAATAAAAATTAAAAAATTTGGATTAAAATTTCAAAATGAGTTTCAAATAAATATTTTTCTTGAAAGAATTATTTATTAGTCGAATAAATTAGATATTGTTACTCATGTTTTACTTTATGATAAAAATATATCCGATTTGTGAACTAATGGTAAAAATGTAACCATTTTGTAACCTAACGACTAAAATGTAACCAAATGTAATTTTATAATTTCTTAAACAAAAGAGCTAGAGAAAAACGGGTAGCAAATTCTTGAGTTTCATGCGATTTTGAGCACAATATCAAAAGGGACTTTTTGTAACTTTTGACTGCCCTACTAATCAGCGTTAAAATGAAATATTTTGATCATACAGCCACAATTTTCACATATTTGTATTCCGAGTTTTTCAGAATCTTTTATCATCTAAGTTCTGTGATTTTAGAGACTTTTTTCTAAAAATTAACAATAAAATGCAGTAAAATTTTATTTTAATCAATTTCAATTTTAAACTTTATGGTCAAGTTTAAAGGCTTTAAGATCAACTATCCACTTTAATATAAAATTTCATATATTCATCAATGATATGTGATTTAAATAAGCTTTTGTGTCTTGTGTCAATCAGTTAATGCCGCCTTTCTTGTTAGAATTAACGATTATAAATTGCATAAAATTGTTTAAAATCTAAATTTAATAGTATAATTGACACAAATCTTATTTGAAACAAATTTACCACTTATATATCTCAGTTTTTGATTCATATATTTTATTATTCTTTCGAATATATTTTGAAAACGTTATATATTTGTTCAATACGTACTAGAATAACAAGATCCAAACATGTAAATTTCTTTTAATAAATATTTGACAAATTATATTTATTGTATTCATTTTATTTTTAATAATAAAACTACAACAATCGGTTTTTTAATGTTATTTATTTAGTTTTTAACAAGAATCTTGGTGTAGTATATTAATATCGATTTTAAAAATCCAAGATTTATTCTAACACAAAAATAAAATTCATGATTTCATAGTCAAAAATAAATTAAACTTAAATATACACGTGAGAAATGTTTAAAACATAAATTAATTTAAGTCATAAGAAATTATGTATAAATAAACGAATAATTACGAATTAATAAACATGAAATCACAAAATACTTCTACAAAATCAACAAATCATTTTTTAGTTAATTCATATTGCAATGATGAAATGATAACAGAACAAGTTTCTATTGATTCTAAAGATAATGAAAGTATTAAAAGTAATGAATCTTCTAATAGCTTTTTTAAAAGAATAAAAAACAAGTTTAGAAGAAATAGCGTTCAAAAAGAATCTAGAAGCAATTCTATCTCTTCTAAAGAGTCATATGAAATTTACAAAAATGATTTGCCTTCAATAAAAGATGAGAAAATAATACAAGTGAAGATTAACTTTTAATAAATTATTTAATTAAATGAACTATCCAATTTGATGAATATTTGATGTAATCACACCTTTTCATATACTTCAAATTTTGTTTATATCAAAATATTATTTGATGCATTATTGTATAAGCTTATATGAGCTCCTATTGTAAATGTGCATTTTTATATTTGAATTGACTAACCTTTTTGGTTCTTGAAGTTTTTTGCAACAGATTCCAAAATCTTCATGTTTCTCGATTTTGTAAATCATGAAAATCAAGTAACTTTATGATTCTTATACGTTCTCATAACCAGATGAACTAGAATAATTTAGAATGAAGATATTTTTTAAGTTTTTATTATTGAAACAAAATATCTATTGAACAACTTCTTAAACTCAATAAGTCAAGGGGTAAATTGGTATTCATACTTTTATTTATAAAAGGAACTTTTGCCAATAAAAACAAGTGTCAATTTAATGTTA
>JAQFYD010000487.1:0-18355 GCA_034694225.1 Bourletiella hortensis | reverse complement strand
TGAAGCTATAACTGCTACAATTCATGCTTGCTGTCTGTATTGGAAATATTTTTGTTTGCCTCATAGTACAAAAGTCTTTGCTGAGTATACTGGATCTCATTCTCCTCCTCCTGCTCATAGTGAAAGCTGATCGACAAGCAAGCACAAGTGCATATTGCAAGCAAAAAATCAATCAAATACTTTCTTTCTAAATCGACTCCTCTACATTGTTTGCTTACTATCTCATCGCTTGCTTACTGTTTCCGAATCTCAACTTGTCCCTAAGTCTAGCTCCCACGTCTTCCTTTTTCAATACCACTCAACATACATAACCTTGACGAGGATAGGAGGGCAACGAGCCATAAGAAGAGAGCAGTCAGCCCTGAATAAACAACTGCATCCTCTTTCCTTTCCCTTTCGCACACAGACCCCAAGCATCATCCTCATCATTCATATTCCTGTTATCAATTCATCCTTCGCACGTGATCAAATTTTGCCAGCATAAGCGCATTACGATTATTATTTCATGAACACATACGCACACACACAAACACATATGTAACAAGTGAGATGCGCCTGTCTTGTACTAAGATCATCCATTACAATGTTAACACATACTCGTGTAGCGCACTCCGAGCTGTCAAGAAGATCAGCAACGTGTCAATACGTGTTTTCAACATAAATTCCTATCCTGTTCCAAGGAAAGCTAAAAATCTGCTAACGACACAGATTTTCTTCAAATCCTCCATCTCATTCCTTCACATCCAAATGAGATATATCAAGAAAACAAAAACCCTGGAGGAAAAATATAAATATGCTATCGTAATAGAGATACGTCAAACAAACAAACACTTCTGTCTGTTACTCAAAAGAACCCTACCTACCCATCCTCCTCTTATGATTTCTTTTAATACAAAAATATTTTTAATACACAATATGATTAGAGCATTTCCAAAAGGGTAAGCCCATTTACTTTTTCCTTGAGAGCAAAGAATAAATAAAATACAGAACTATAGGAGGGAAAGTTTATGCTCGTAGCCCACTTAGTTAGCTAAGAGAGCGAGAGAGAGAGAGACAGACAGACGAACAGACATGGTGGGAGAGCAGAGTGAAAGGAAAAGAGAAGCCTCATAGCAGTCTTTGCCTTGAGCTTCTGATAAATTCATGGGAAGCCTAAAGCAAAAATCTGAGCAGCAGCAGTATGGCAACAGTCAAAGCTGATCTCTTTCAAGTATCTTCTGTTAAGAATTAGCTCCCTTTTCCACAATACTACAGCTGGAGTTTAAGCTGGCAGAAAAATATTGGAGAATATTATATGTATATATATATAGAATTATCAAACTCTCGTCTAGATTTCTGGTTTCATCATCAGAACAGTGAACATAAAAGGAGAGAGAAAAGTTGCATTATACAAGACAAACTTGTTTTTCTTTCATTTTCTCCTCTTCTCTCCACTTCCTTCTTCTTTTCTCCTCCTACTTCTCCTCCTCTTGCTCATCATCATCATCATCCCCGAACTCTGCTGATGATCACATCATACAAGAAATAACGATAGCCAAGCAAAGGACAAACTTTTTCATGGCCAAATTCTCATCCATCCCCCGCTGTTACTACACTACTCAAGTAGAAATTAAGAATTTTTCCATCCCCAAACCATGTCTTCAGACTCAATCCTATTCAAGTTATTTTTTTTAAAAAAAGCTCTTCTACCCCTGAAGTTCAATGACTTGAAAATTTCTGATCGTATTTCTCTATCTCTCTCTCTCGCTTGCTCAAAACGCTCAAATGCCAGGGCTATAGTATAAACATTTTAGCAGCAACAATCATTATGATCGAGAGATGCTACTAATGATTCAAACTAATAAAATCGTGCACTACAAAAAATACAGCAGAATTACTTTAAGAACATCAATAATTGCTTCCATCCCATCTCCATAATTTCAGTGGAGATTGCTCATAAATGGAATATCGTTATATGACACGATACTGCTACTAAACCACTTACTTTGCTCTTCCACTCTTCCGGTTACTGACTCCATTGGCTCAGGTTCGGGTATTTTAGGGATTTCTGAAATAGAAAAAAAATTATTAGCAAAATGCTCAATCGGAAGGAGGCTACTTAGGATTCAGCTTTAAATAAACCATGGGCTTGTTTAATGCTGCTATAGTTTCTTTTTACAATAACGATCCACCACCAGTACATGCTGCTTTTGGATGAGATTTTCTCACACCCATAATGCCTACTTACACTTCAAAGCAGTCTTTAGATACAGACACAGAGAGGGAGAGAGAGAGAGATAGAGAGAAAATTAATCGCAGAAGAACAACTTTGTCCATGAATTTTTGACGGAGCTCAACTGCTCTAAAATTTTCGAATTAGTTTTCCACAGCCAGATTAGCATCCCTGATCTTCCATGCCACATTTCTACTACTTTCTCTCTCGCTCTCTCTCTCCCTCGCACACGAAGAGTCTCCTCAATTTAACTCGCGCATCTTCCATCTTAGTTACGTCATACAACAATAATTAAGCTTTAAAACCCATCTTTCTAACCAAAGATAAACTCCATGTGCACGCACCCGTCAACTCTAAACTCTTCTCCATGCATAAATCCTGATGCTCAACCAAAAGTTTGTGCGGAAACCAAAATACGCTAAACTTAACAGCCACGCACTTCTTCTGGTTCTTTCCTTCCCCGACTAAAGGAAAGGCAGAGGAACGTGCGACCACCGGCGACTCACAATACTAATGTGTATAACAGTTATCATCCGTCGTCGTCCACTGGCTCAATTTCCATACTCAAAAACGCATCCTCGGGAAGTTAGAAACTTCTCTGAACGTACACTTCCTCCATGGCATCTTCACAAATGTTTTGAAACAAGATGTCTTCTTTTCAACATACATATGAATACACGCGCCTACACAAACACGCCAGCCCTGTTTTCTCAAATAACTTCCAACTAAAAAACTTCTGACTTGGAGCAATTGCAAAAGGTATGTGTGCAGACCACAGAAATATCCAGACGCCTCCCATCATATCACATCCCATGCACAGCCTCGACTTGGATCCCTCAAGAAGTACTTCTGGAGCCATACACATTCCAATAATAAAGTTCTCAAAATTGCGGTCAAATACTTCTTCCTTCTGTACTACAAACCCTTCCCATATGATCATTCTTCTTCTCTGTTAAGTCTGACCGATCTAACCAACCACGTAGGATCATTTCTTTAACAACTCTGTTAACTGCTTTATCTTCACCATAATAGCAACAGCAATAAACCAGCATAGGTCTAAGGATGAAACTCCCTCGAACCGATTCCTCTGCCTTACACCAGCGCAACCCACTTACAATTTCATCAAAAGGAAGACACCAGAGCCAGATATTAAACTTCTGAAGAACACAACACACAACTAAGATTCAAGTAAATTAGTCATTCAGCTGCCGCAGTTTCCACCAGCCTCCACCCTCAACGATTCAGACAAATGATACACTCCTCAGAGCTTCGAGGAATTTACCTTTTTACCTCAAACTCATTGCTACTGGTAGGTGGTCCAGCTTGCGATAGTACAATATGTAAATGCCAAGCACTTCATCGCTGCTACCCCTCTCCCACATCTCTCGTTTCAGCTATAACTCATCAAAGGAAATACAGTCATCCATCTTTCCCTCTGTGCTTGTCCACACTGATTTCACAGCTGGAGTATTCAAATTGCCCATCAAGTCTACCGTATCAAGTTTCTTGTACTGCATTGCCGTAATAAAAGGATATCCACTCCACACTGTGGATCTTTTGCTTTTACTGTACCCAATAAAGTAAATAATTAAAACCTGCATAAGCTGTAAGTTTAGATAAAACTCTTATTTACGCAGCAATAAAAATATTCTTAGTCTAGAAAGGACTAAGATGGCCAAACTGTTCGTACCTCGGTGGCTTTCTCAGCTTATTATGCTTTGCTCACACCGACGTATCAAGGGATCCTGACATACATATTCTTCATCAGCTCATTATAATTTTTATTGCATAACGTCAAGTTGAGATGAGATACGGGCCAACTTGTACAAACTTGGCAAAGCAATTTTTCATTTTCACTTCAAGCTCATAGTGCAGTGGTTGCCTACATCAGCGCGGACATTCCAGAAGCTTTTTCAACCGTCTGCTTAAGGTAAACAAAAACATGATACTTTTGACCCGTCTCCTCTTCTGACCAGTTTTTGCAACAGATGGCAGGTCAAATTTACATGGTGGATGTCATCGCAGCGCAAACTGATGTGGCTAACCTTTCCTCTAATAGTAATTACACTACCAAGATACTACCATAGTTTCCCGAAAATAGCTGCCACTTATAAGACCGCCGAAACAACAGCCGATGTTATAAAGCTACCGCAATAAAAAGATTTACAAAATAAGACTTACTGACACACGGGGCAATGGGCGAGCGGCTTTGCTGATATCCTTTGGCACATCTATTGCACGTCAAACCGGTTACTCCATCCTTACAAGGACACTGCCCAGTAGTCTGATTGCATGTCCGGCCCGAAGCCCCGACTGGATGACATTCGCAAGCTGTAATTGCAATATTAATAATAACAGAAAACGCAATATACATAAACATAACATTTAAAGGCCAAATACTGACATAATTATCACTTAGCCTGCCATACAGCCTATGTCTACCAGTTATTCTTCTCCACCAATGATTTTCTCACTTGTTCACATAACTAAAGCTAACTCATGTCCAGCAACATAGATGTCTAGTACGTTTCTAATTATTATTTCAAAAGTACAACTAACAAGTTCATTACAAAAAAAATTCTCGGAACGGTTGGCGTGAGCATTATTTGCATGTAAAAAACAAATGACAAGGGAAACATAAGCAAGCATTATCCCAAACACAGGGTGATTATCATTTGTTCCATTCTTTTGTGGCCATAAACAGTTGACGTTTATCACAATCAACGGGGTTCCACGTCCTCCCCTACTCCTCATATACCTCTCTAATCTC
This sequence comes from Bourletiella hortensis, assembly GCA_034694225.1. Lineage (NCBI taxonomy): Eukaryota > Metazoa > Arthropoda > Collembola > Symphypleona > Bourletiellidae > Bourletiella > Bourletiella hortensis. The sequence goes on along the minus strand of JAQFYD010000487.1, from coordinate 13,373 downwards.
TAATCATCCACAGCAAAAGACAGTCAGTTCATGGTGTAATTTTTAACTAAGGTAACATCATCTCTCACAAGCACGCAAGCTCCGAACAAATATTTTGCTTTGTGTCATATTATAACAAGCATCAACTCATATTTCACCCCAACCCTCCTCTTAGCCAATTGTCCTTGATGACCCTACTTCTGGCATTGCCCTCAATCCTCTGCACGCGGCAGTCTTACATTCTCATCTGATACAAGAATTTCCAATTTATTTGAATTGCAGATCTATGACATGTACCGTCTCTTGTACAGTCCTTCATGGTTGTAAATCCTTTAAAATATTGGAATGTTTGCCTTTAGTGTATCCTTACCTTTACAAGCTTTCCGATGTGTGATGGGCTTAGAGGGATCCCTGTAGTAACCCTCTTTGCAATAATGGCAGAACCTGCCGGCAGTATTGTGCCGGCAACGAAGACACACGCCTCCGCTGACACGTCCAGACAATTTGTAAAGTTCCATGTTGAACCTACATCTCCTGGCATGTGAGTTGCACTGACAAGCTAGAAGAAACACAAAAACAATTGTCAATGAAACAAAACTCGTCACTTTTTCTTACTAAAATCATTGCCTTTACTGCCCTGTCGGCAGCCTTCCCACGTAATGCTATCAGGTGAAAATTCCATACATTTTCACCTCTCTCTCTGCGTGTGACTCGACGGAGAAGACGCACTGTTACAACAGACAAACAGAGCTGAGAAACGTTCAACGAGTTCTGCTCCGGTGCCACTAAACAATTTAAAACATCTTTGACAGTAACATCTTTCTCCAATTTCAATACTTCTACTTTCAACCACCTTTGATGACTACCACTAACTCAAGCAGTAGTCAAGAAATCGCAGCTCCCATGTCATGTAATTTCGAAAAACTCAGTTGTACTTCCCAATATTTGTTACCACAAACAAGTCCTCTGACTTGGTGAATCAATGCTGTAACCCAAACTTAGTACAATTGGCAGAGAAGAAATTGCCCTTGGAAGGCACGAGGCAAAAACAGGCGCCTACAGTCATGCACATATACAATACTGTGTCAAAAAGGAAAACTGTCAGAGTCCTAGCAGGTTTACTGATTAAGATTTTCCATACTCGAATGAGTTTGCCTCCATGCCTCGTAACAGTCCTTGTAAAAAGGCATAAAAAACAAGAGATCTTCTGCATAGTCATACACAGACGCATCCTTTCCTCTGCCAAGCCTCCTAGTTAGCTACGAACATATTGCACACCATCATCATCACCACCACAGCGGAAATCGCTTCCTCAGCAGGGGTGCTCCGCTCAATATAAAACTATTTTGTTTCACATAATTCACATTCCTCCTACTCCTCCGTTCAATCACCAGTGCAATACTTTCCCACGTAAAAATCCTTACATGTAATGACTCCAATTCTTGTTCCTCTGTCTCGTAATTTATTTCATCGCAAAATCTGATTGCATCTTTTCATCATCTTCACCTTTCAATGATAACATCCAAAATCATAAACGATTTATAGAATCCCCTGCATACTACAACATCTCCAAAGAAACTATCCTCCAAAAAACATTCCCAACTTAGAGCATGCTATATCTGCTACAGCCCACGAGCCTGCCTGACTCTCTTACGAGATGTGTCAAAATGACTATTATTCTCCAGTTTCTTTTGTATTCTCAAAGGACGATGAATCTGCTATCCAGTCCCCATCCGGAGGAAACCTTTTCAATGACTACAACGTACCCAAAAGTTCCCCAGGAAAATACCTTACGACGTTATAATAGCTTTTGTATTGGTACTAATATCGAATCAACTTTTAACCTCGTGTCAAAATTCCAACCAAAAAAGGGAAGAAGCTCGCACATAAGAGCACGGATGGCCCACGCAAGGAATAAATGCCTGCTATTACATGGCCTTTTATGAATAATGTAACTTACGAGCCATTTTAACATCTAGTTTAGTTCCTCTCCATTTACAAACATTTTCACATACATATATCAAGAGCTCACAAAAAAATGATGGCCTTAGCCATAGAAGCGGTCATTTCTAAAACTCTTACCCACCGCTCTTTCACACCCTTTCAGGCAAAAGTAATTTCATTTTCACGAGACCCATTGGAGACGAAAATAAAATCACCTTTCACTCCTCTTCCTCATCGCTCTCTCCCTCTTTTTCAAGGATCTCATAATAAAAGCCAAAAACAACATAGTATCAGTCACTCGAAGCCTACTAGTATAAAGGTGCACTAGCCCCTTCAACAAGCATAAATACATGGATAACGTATACACACACACGCACACATTAAAGATGACAAGTAAAGCTTCACATCCTTCAGCTTGCGGACGGCACACGTAAGCAGATGTACATAGGATTCTTCCTCAGGGCTACGCCACTAGTAGCAGCACTCCACACCCACAAATCCAATTTACTGGCATCCAACTACATGGAAAGACGCAACAGATAGACACACACCTTTCTCCATCTATTTTATCTCCACTTCAAAAAGAGTCCTCAATGTATAAAATATTAAGACCAATGGATGACCACCTTTATTGAACTATACCCTCATGCCTTTGAGGTCTTGTCTTTGTGGCTTTCCAGTAACCATCACCATCGTCATCATCATCATCATCACAGGACCTGGATAAAGCTACACTCACATGACTCCAAGTAACACGCCGTAGTTGCAACAAAGGGATTCGCCATAGTCAAAGGAGTTTTGGAGGAACATTTCCTACCATGCTCCACTCCATTAGGCTGTCCCACGGCACTACGGCACCATGTTCCTTACACAAACCAAATACACGTCATGGCACTGCCAACTTGAAAGTAAAAACCTATTGGAAAAACGTGTATCATAGTCTTAGTTAGGGTCTTGCAGTAGACGTTTCCATCACAAACGCTTGTAGAACAGAGGGAACGCACAAACACAGGCGGAGGTAAAGGAGATTCAACTCCCATGATCTGAATACTAAATAAGAGAAATCCATGAAATAAATCTATCTTGACGGACTTCATATTACCTATTTATTACTTCATATTGCATATAGCAACAGCATCCCTCCTTCAAGCTCAATCATATTCTTGACTTTTACTTCGACATTATAAATTTATGGAGCTACTCTTACTTCTGTTTCGGTTCTTCCCCCAACTCAAGAACCGTTACATTCATTCATTCATCCATTCTTTACATTACTGGGTATTCAGTCAAGGCGAAAACTGAATCCCTGCACATATCAACTAAAGGATACAACGATCTGAACATATGCATTCTTCCCTACGCAACCCTACAAAGGCTCCTCACAAAGCTCCTATATTCACACTCTTCCTCTTACTCAATAAATGCATGCATGATAGTGTACACCCACAAAGTTTAACTTTCGGGGTGTACTGTACGCCTTGGAACCGGTGAGACGTAAAAGCTCTTAGAATGGATTCCCCCACATATACAATGTCATAAAAGAAAGGCTGAAAGAGAGAGAGAGAAAGGGATCAAGCAAGTAAATGGGAAAACAAAATCTAAAAGCAAAAGAGAGCGCCTTGTCAGAAGGAATTGGAGGAAGCGAAGGGCATGGGACCGCAAAATCAAATAGAAAACAATATTTTTCCCTATTCCAACTCCTACATTTAGCTCATTAATCTTTTGCCATTTTGACAGTCTGTCTATCACTTTCCATTTCCCGCCTCTTCTATATTCTTCACTGTATAACCACTTCGCTCCCTCATCCCTCACCTCCGTCTACTAAACAAGAGAAATCAGAGTGAACCAGGTAGACCACCGGAACAGTAGCAGCCAGCTATTCCATCCCCCCTTTACTCAGAAATCCTTCAGATATTACGTACACCATTATTAGTATTATTAATCAAACTCGTTCAACTTCGTACAGAAGCTCTTGTTGCTTCTTTGCTTCATTCGGTACCACTCTTCTTTTTTCTTCTAGAAATCCGGCGGATCAACCTATCCAAACATTGCGTGATAAGCCATAATTTGAAGGACCAAAACCTCGCTTAAACCGTTCAATGCCAACTAGGTGCAACATTCTTCTCACATCCTTAACTAGAAAACATTATGTGCGGAAATCGTTTTGATAAAATGAAGTTTTTCATGTCCACCACCTCCAGTTAGGAAATGTGATCCTAGCTATCATCACAAAACCAGTCAATGGCACCTTTTCTTTCAATTCTGTCTTCGACAGTAATCTGTCCCACCATTAAATTTATACTGCACCATGATCAGAACATTATTTCGCCTCTACTTTCGCCCTCCCTACGCTTGAAAATTCCAAGATGATGACGTCCTTCTGCTGCTGCGCTTCCGTAACGATTTATGGGATTCAGCTTTGAAAGAAATGTCTTCCACTATTTCAACGAACCCACAAAATGACAAAAAACTGAGCCATATTCAATCCCTATAATATGACTTCATTCTGGATGAAAGAAGCTCTACTTCGACAGCGTTTACGGAAACCATCAAGCCGAGAGTCTCTAACAGGTTTTTGCAAATTTTAAACAGACAGACGTACACACATGCATGAAATTATGGAGATGGTAATGGAAGCATTGCCAAGATAAACATGGATGCTCTTTCATCACGCCTGCCATAAATGCAGCAGGAAATAATAACATTTTCACATTCCTCCCATCATCTTACTTTTTTATGCCACTGCAAGACAGCTAAACGAACGCATGCCACTCTATAAATCCGCTGAGTAAATCTTAAGTGTAAGTGAATAACATCGCCTACTATTCCACCGTCTGCGCCTATGCTACAAAGATGCTTTCCTTATTACATAATCAAGGAAAATCATAACAACTACCTTGATCATAACTGTTTTCACTGTCACATCAACCCCGTTCCTCCAAATACTGCAGTAAAGTATGCCATGAAAATATTTAAAGCCCTTTTCCATCGCAACGACAATCAGTATTCGCTGAACACAATAACAGTCAGTCAATCCAAATCCCACACACAGAACATATGAGAGGGCGAGTGTAGTCAAGGTCTCGAGCTAACCAACACTGTGGTTCCAACCTAATAAGTGTACATGGAGACTTAGTCTTTGCTTCTAATGTGTGTGTGTGGCGGCACGGGCTTTTCCCTTGACCCGTTCTTCAAAAAAAAGTACTACCCTTCCTATGATATACACGCGTGTCCTATCGACCATGGCGCCAGATCGGTACATACAGAAGGTGTTTCAAATCTCATGAGTTTTTACGACAACTCCAACAATGAACTATCTTAGGCATCACAATCTACTCCCAAGAGCCTCCAGCATTTACAAGTTACAGTTTCCTGCTTTTAAAGCATCACAACAACAAACGATATGAGAGAGGAAGACAGAGCCAGGAGGCCCCCTATTAGTTGCCCAGGACTCGAGCTATTTTACATACAATTTTTTATTCACACGACTACAGCAATCTTTTAGCTTCGTATTATTTTTCGTTCGATACAACTTACTCTATCGTTGTCATAGAATTTTAACCATCACTGTCATAACAACCTTAGCCATTTTCTGATAGGGTGTATAACATACATTCCTCAATAACTCATCATCATTCTAGACAAGCAGAAGGCAGTCAGGCGCCATAAAATACATAAGAAACCAACAGAAAGCAGGAATACACACGTTCCCAAAACTCTCAAAAACTGGATATTGTTTTCGAATCCTTCCCCCCAGTATAGAGTAAAACAACTCCGACAGGATTGGGGTAACTAGGGGCAGAGAAATAAAACGGTGTTTTCACTGGAATGAGAATTATATTGTAACCCTATTTATGGCTGTCAACTTTGTCTGCAAATGGATCCCACCAGTCCATATATGTCGCTCGCTTAATTAGAAAAGCCTCAACAACATGTAGTATTCTATGCCTACATGCCAACCTTTTCTACACAAAAAAGCAACGCAACAAGCAAACTTCATCCTGCGACATACTCAGCACGTTGTACTGTGACACAAAGGATGAGGCACAGAGATAATTTTCTTGCTCGTCACACACACGCATCTTCTTAAATCTGTCAAATCTCACAATGTCACCATAACGTTCATCCACTAAGTGAAAAAATCCACTTGCTTCTAGATCTGTGAGAAACAGGTCGTAACTGAAAGTATTTCGGATGAAAAAGCTTCACCAATAATTTATTATTGAATCGACGAATGAAATCGAAAAAAAATAGTAACAGAGGTTCATACAAATCTTCCACCGTTGAAGCGATTCTAAACAATTTCGCCAGCGCTGAGATGTCCGCTAAGCTCGGCATTTCTCTCGAAAAGAGCAAAAGCCCCAAAGTTTTTTGAAGCGCCATGAGCTTCATGATAATCCTCATCAAGTTAATATTTCTTTTGTCCAAAATAACCTTGTTGCTCAGGGTTCTCGTATTTCACCCTCGGTCACGGTCTCAGCCTACAGTTTCCATTGTGAAGCAATTTATCAACACTTTCATCGCATTCATTTGATTTATGGTGAGGTTTTACGTTTAATGTCAGGCGGCCGGTCGGTAAACGAAATATTAAGATAATTACACAGGTGGCAGACAGGCCCAACATGATGCTCGAGGAAGAAATTACTAGCGACTACGACATCAACAACAACTAGCAAACATGCCTAACTCCAGGCAAAACTGCAAAGCAGACGTCATTCTTATATCCCTTTCAACTTTCTTCTATCCTCCTACATTCATAAACCTACCACACGGCCTGTTTTTCATTCGAATAGAGATCTTGAAATGCCGAACAGATCAGTGCAGTAGACTTGGACGCAATATACGGCACTGTTCACAACGAGCTTCACTCCACTAAAGAAACATATCGTCTTCTGCAGAATTGGAAGCAAAATCAAGATTCAAATTACACCAAGGGCTGTCTTCATTACGCAGTTAAGCCAGTCAAAAGTATATTAGGAGAAAAAAGCCTTTCCAGGCCTATTATTAAATCATAATGTATTCCTCCTGCACGACGCCTCCTATAAGCTCCAGCAACAACAGTGGAAGCAAGTCCAGGCTATGCTATACACCCTTCAGACACAATAAATACAGATACAAAGAGCATCATTTCGGCCTTACGTAAACGTACGAGAGTCTTTAAGTTTTATGTGCTGCCTATTGCATCCACTTCGGCGTCTCCTATATGGGAACGACTTGGGCTCATGTAAACCAAGTACTTCCCAAAGCTTAAGCCAGAAACCAAAGGCAAGTAGAAGACAGAATCTCAAATAATAATAATGAATGATGATCATGCAAAGTGAGAAAAAGAGGAGCTTCTGGGCAGATAGAGAAATACTGGACAAGTCATGGATCAAGTTTTCGTGCCTTATGGGATAAGAAGATTCTTCGAACCTTCATCTTCTCTTCTCTTTCTTTCAAGTATTTTACGCGTATATAAGCTCATTTTTCCTCTGCCATTTCATTATTACACACAAAAAGAGGAATGAACAACTCATAATAGCAGCAGTAGAATGAAATTATGCCACTACTATAAGGATCAGTCATTCAAACACCTGTTCAAATACACCTAATATACAAGATAAACCCGGTACTTTATCAAAAAGGTTTTCGCCCAATCCTCTCTCACTATACACTGTTCTGTATAGCACTTCAACACCTACCTTCTCCTCGTTTTCTTTTTGTCACTCAAACACACTGCAATCCTGCAGGGGCACCATGATCTCAGCAAATACTACGTACCGATACAAAATAGAAGGAACTATCATCATCACATAAATATTTTCCCGATCATGATTCATGAGCAGAAGCAGCAACGCAACATCATCGTTTGAGTTCAACGTATAACACCACAATCAAATTTAATTTAAAACCGAACAGTCATGTTCATTCACTAAAGACACTCTAATGGTTAAGGGTAACGCATGAAAATCCAGTATAATGTCATGAATGATCATCTTATTCATCCAAATGAAGGCCATGTATGCCGGAGCTCCCGGCACAGGAAAATGACCAACCTTTTTGGTTATTAAGACTTATTGAGTAAACGTGACTGAAAATGAGCCAAGATAGCTTAACAAGCCATCCAGACGTACTTAGTGCCACGGAGATAAACAGTTCAGAGCATCGTAAGCGCGCACATCGTCCTAACACTTGAATTTTTTATGAATCCTTCAATAAGGCACGGTGATCCGAATCACTGCCGGCAGACATTTTTTTCACTCCTTCATAAAAACTCCATGAGTCCCACTACCTCCAATCTGTCACGCACATATTTTGTCTCCAACTACAAAAGAAGCTTCTTTCATATTCAAATTAATCAGGTAACTACTGTGGACCAAGTTACCAGCGATCTACAGGCCGTAGCTACAGCAAGAGCCACCACGCATGTCATGCAGCAGATCCAGCTGTGACACTTAGACAACAACTGTATTGTTACTTTTTAATTCTTGACCAAAGCGTAGCAGAAACTATGGACACCATCCTTATTTGTGACCACGCTAGCTATTATTACCAATACCTTGGACTACTTCCATCACGCGTCTATTCGTCATCATTTTTGAAGCAATCATTTACAATATTTAACAAAAACTCTAAAATATGATTTATATACCAAAAACTTCTTCCCATTAATATAAATAAATCTACACATCAAGTGTATTTGGTCGTATATGGATCGGGAGTGTGGTACAATAACTGGTGACTCCATCAAATGTCAATTTGCCTTTCTATACAAACGACTGTCACTGCTGAGTAGGATAACAACAGTCCTCACAGTCTCCGTAACTAACCAACGTCGATCTTGAACTGACGCAACTGATGTGCATTGCTATTTATCTTAATAATGATCAATGTAACAAAAACGGTCATATCTATTTATTTCCATTCTTTTCATTGTCTTGTTCCATATTCGCATCCACCCCATACAAGTGCAATAAAGGTTTTTCCTGGTGACTTCATAAATCAGGGCTTCAGACTGACCAGAAAGATATATGACTACGGAGATAAAGAAAAGCAAAAAGTTGTCAAAATAGTGTCATTTATATTTGTAACTAACCCGCTTTTACAGGGTCCTCTTATGTTCCAAATACTGTCCATCCTCGTGAATGACTGATATTTCAACGAACATTAATATCAAGATTGCCAGACAGACGAACTCAGACCAGTGAGTGTATCAGAGAGGAGATTGCTTTAATCAACTCCGTCAGTTTTAGACCTGGCTCCACGAAGCAGCTTGGAGGAGATGAGCTTGGGATGGGTAAAACTTCCTATATAGTTGGAATAATTTTGAATTCCTCCCCTATGCTCTCTCACTCCCTCGCATGTGATAGATAGGATGAGGCAGCAGAAGGGTTACGTTTCATATAATTCGAATCAATCCATCTACATGTTTTCCATTCCCAAATAATTTTTGATTTCCAGTTTTTCCTTTTGCTCTGTTATCCAACATAAGCATAATATTTTGTTACATGGCATCCGAGATGCTTGTACACTCTCGGCCGGGATGATTCTTCTTTTCTAATCCAGCACCAATGTGTAGTTCCATAGCCAAGGTCTAAATTCTTATCCCTCTCTTTTCATTCATGCGTATGTATATACATGGATACTCAGAACATCTATCCATTTCTATACCCTCTTCTAAATCAGCAATGAAATGAAGTAACTTGTGCCATTTTAAACGGTCCATTGCGCCTGAATAAATTTTCCTTTTCCCTCCTCCACTACTGCTAGAAAGAAGTAGCTAGCTACTTGCTTGCCTGTGCCATTGGTACACACGACACATCTATCTTGTAATGCTTACGCAGTCATATTGGAATATTATTTCATTCCTACCAGCCACTTCTCTTTCCTCTGTGTGAGCATACTATCGACCAATTTCAATTTTATTGTCAATTCTTTGTGAAAAACCCTTCTTTCCACATACAAAATGTAATTCTCTTTCTCTGTCCCTCCCGCTCCCTACAAGACAGTTTCAATAGCTTCCAAAGTGATATTTTAAAGCTTCACACGCCAAGCACGCAAGGAAACTTGACTTATAAACTTTGGATTTATCGCAGTTTTATTCACAACTTCCAGCCAACTGAATGCCTCAGGTCCTCACTGAACAATATTCCACGTGCGACGATTTAGTACCCAAAATGCTTTCCAGTCGTCTTACATTATCTCAACCGTCTTCTACAAGACTGGGAATCTGAAAAAACGCTACCATAACAAGTAAATCTTCTAAAGCATAACGCACTCTCATGCATTTTCAAGACTTTTCACTCAACTAAGTAAGCATACTACAAAACCTGTTTGCTCCAAAGTTTTGTAAGTTTTACTTCCATTTACTATCGTCGCTTCCGTTAAGAGGATTTACAATATGAAAAACTGTCGTTTATTCGCTGCATTCTAAACTCTCTTGAATGTTTCTCAAGAAGTGGGAAAATAACACTACATGAGATTTCAATTCATATGACGAATTGCTCCACTAATTCCTTTCACTTTCACTTCCATCTATTCGCCCCACGGGTAGCTATGACTGAGACAGGGGTTGCATCGGGAAAAGTCACGTCATTTTCAACGATAAGTTGCTAAATCCTTTGTAGCATTTTCCGTCATAAAATTCTTATCCACTCAGATGCAGCTTTCCTAAGGTCAGTCACACCTGGTCGATTAGGCAAGTTTTACTGTTACCTAAGGGACGAAAAGTTGCGGGAACAGTATAAACTGACCTCAGCGACATTGCTTTTACTGGTCACTCCCTGACCCCAAAAGTGCTATTTCAGCCTCCTGCGTAATCTGCCGTGTAACAGTTGGATAAATAAGGGCAATAAGATTTACCATTCCATCCTATCAGTCGAGTGCAGGAAAGATTATGACATTTTTATACAAGTAACTTCTCTTGGTATGGGGTAGAAATCAAGACTACTACAGAGCGATTTGATCTTGAGTAAAATTGCGCCGCCACAGGGACATAACTTCAGATTAGAGACTGACACTAAGACCCACACAAGCTCTATACTCTACTCCACCGCTTAACGCTTCAGCTTATTTGCAATTTATTAGTACTTTTTTCCGCCAATTTCATTCCGCTTTACTACTGTTACTTGCTATCTCCCCAGCTACATCGCCGCAGCCTACCACACACATTCTCTGAAAGGAAAAAAATAATATTCTCAACTGCCTTCAAGTTGTCATCACATATAAACCTCTTATATGGAAAGGGCTAAAAAGTCTAAGAGAAGAGAGAATAAAAACTCTTCTTGCACCGACTGCAGCCACCGCCTACATGAGCAACTCCACAACTGTAGAAACGAGTGGAACAAAGTAGCTGACAGTAAGAGGAAATAATTACAAGTGTACCGATACCCTGATGAAGATTAATGGACAGATGGGATCAGTGATAAGTAAAGTGTTTATGGAATCCACACTACACAAGCTGTAATACGCCTAAACCTACTAACAGCCGTCGTACACCAAACGAGAACACAGAAGCAATCAGAGACCTGTCCTCTGCAATGATCACAATAATACCGCAGCGGATTACTTTCTAGCTGTTTATGCTGGTACTGACTGACATGACAACGCTCATAATTTTCGTGAAGCTTTCAAGCAAAAATCAAAGCGACGAGACTGATCATTCCACTTGCATTCTGTTATACGGAACTTACCGGCCTCCTTGCCAAAGTTAGCCTTATCCTGACTGGTATGCGTGGTCGGAAAACCTGAATCTCTTATAATGTTACCCTTATGCCAGCATCATTTTCAGTAATTTTCTAAATATTTTCTACAAACTGAAGAGATGAAGCATTCAGTAGTGAGGGTATGTTCCAGAAATCTACACCGAAAAACATGAGCTACAAGCGGAAATAATAAGATATTGCATGATTCTACTGCCTAAGGACAAACACTGAGGAAGAGCAGCCGCGTGTAATTGGTAATTGGGGAGTGACATGGTGCACGTAATCCTTAATCAGATTCTGTAACCATCAGAAGGATGATGACGAACTGTAAGCATAAAGAATAACCAGCTTGAAATTTTTACTCTTGTGGCATTAATCTTAAGCAATTTTCATGCCAACACACTCCGGGAGTAGCCCGAAGCTATATTATGAACACTTGCTCCGGTCAAACAAAGTTCTCCAGACTTAATATTCCTGCTCGCAAATCATAATTCTAAAAAATAAAATAACCTACCTCGTAAAATCTAATGAGCGGAGAAGCAGCAGAACAAGCTTAGCTTATAGTGGATACGAACAACAACAACTGCAACAGAGTTCTTTTCATTATTAAATGAATGACCCTTACATGCGCTCGCACAAGCAATATTTTGTATTCTGTATGCTTCAGCTAGTTGCTAATGCAAATGTCTGTCTCCTCCAGTGCATATTTCCTGCTCCAGAAGCGACCTGGAGTTCCAGTAACATCTACGACGCTCATGAATATCCTTTCTGTGTCGTCCTTGCGTTACTACGAGATGAGGCATTTTGGATTCTCCCGGAGCAAGACTGAGCACGAACGATAGTTACTGCTACATACATACACGAAGCTGGAATGCAAATTAAATGGCGCCGTCACTAATTCCAGCAACAACCATCAACTTTGAACCACGTAGCTTAATTAATACACTACATAGCTTCAATGTCCAACTTCTCCCATAACGATACACACACCATGCGACATGCTCCTTGGTTAGCCGACACTTCTAAAATCAATTCTTCTGAACCAAATGTAACGTTCTCAACTTCACCGAATGGTTCCCCGGTCCCTACCCTCATAACTATAATGTGTTTAACTGCATTTGGTTTGCCAGCCTTCGTTTTTTAAAAGAAAGTAAGCATAGCTATATGGATTAGTACTACCAGTATGTACCTCGTAAGATGTACAGATACAGCAAGAAATGAACCACATTCATCGGTAATTCAATGACCAGAGAGCAAGAAAGTGACTAACAGGAGGCCATAATACCAAACCTGTGAACGGGTCATGCTATCTAACAATGTGCTTCTCGTGCTGCCACTCCATATAATAGGTACACTCTGAACACTATCCGTTTGTCAAAAAATAATGACTTCAGAATGGACTTGGGGATCTTCCGCTCTTAGCTTAATGTCACATACTGAATTTAACTCCATAAATTTCCCCACAAAATTACTTTTAGCCTTAAATGTATCAGGGATATGTGTGGCTGAGCAGCAATAGCAGGCCAAAGAGCAAACTGAACTACCCTCATATCGCCATTAATGCCCACCCGACCTGAGAACTGAGGAGTCATTCCAAAAGCCACAAGCCAATACATTCCACACATTAAAATTTTCCCCTGCAATGTCACATAAGCAAGCATTCATTCACTGTCACAAATTAACACACAAATACAGAAGGGCGTTTCATGTTTTTCTGGACACATTTCAAACTTCTCTATATTCTAGCCAGAACACGTTTTTCTACAT
>JAQFYD010000486.1:0-18398 GCA_034694225.1 Bourletiella hortensis | reverse complement strand
AAAAAACCACAAATTTTAGTAAGAGAAAGGGTCTTGGCTTTGTCGCACGACGTGTGAATCCTTTTACAAGGAGCAATAAAAATACAATCAGGCGGAGTGTGAGCAGGAGAAAAAGAGTGAGACAGTGGTGATGGTATGTTTGTACATAATAGGGAGCAAAGAGGGCACAAAGAAGTTTTATGGAGGTCATCATACTCGTCTTTTAGTTGGTTTTTCTTCTTCTATTCATCATCATCTTCTTCTTCATGTTGGACCCTCAAGGTGGAGATGGAGATTTTTAGTCAGGACACATTATAGGTCTACAAATAAGCATCATATCCTTCCATTCTTTCTGTAAGCCAGAAGAGTCGTCTTCTTCTTGTTCTTCTTCAGCATCTAACAAAGGTATTGCACCTTCTTCTTTCCTGTCTAATAAATGCTACATTTAACCAGCAGGGTTTTTTTCTGTCACACTTATATTTATAGCACAATAATTCTTATAGAGTCTTGCACTTATTTTGCTTCTGTAGTCACCCTTATCATTATTACTATAGTTTTATGCTGTACCTGTCTCTGGAGGTTTTACATACTATTTACAACAACAACAAGGACTAAAATGAAAGTCAAAAACTAGACAGACACTGAATGTATTGACAAAGTGGGACCATGTCCATGTCCAGCTCATGCTGAGACACAAGTCATGGGCCTCTTCTAATGCATCCCGCTCCCAGCTGGGGGTCCGGATGCACCCTCAACATCTTCAATTCTTTTCTTTTGGCCTTTTGTAAAATACTCATTTTCCCCACCTTATAACTCGTAATAATGTAACAACAAACCAACCATGGCCACAAACCTTAGTGTTCTTGTTACATGCTCCGTCGTTCGTTCGTTCGTTCATGTTCTTCAAATCGATTTCCCGTCTACTTCTCTCTCTCTCTCTGTCTCTCTCCCCTCCTTTATTTAAAACTAGCCAACACTACAAGCACCAACAATATCACAGTCATGGCGACTCCTTTCATACTTTTCTTCTTGGTCTTCTCTCATCATCCCACCACCACCAGAACCAACCATAATGTTCCAATGTCGGCTCCAATAAGATCCTCCAAAAGTCTATTCAATTGATTCCTATCATCGTCATCAATACACTGACCGAACAAAGAATCCTTTGGAAAGTTTATGACCATAGAGATCTAACCTCGGAATTAGTCCTATACCACCCCTAATCTTCATATCTTTGTCATGATTTTCGTGTTGCATTAGTTAGCCTGCTGCCAAATAGCCCTTTCTCGAGTCCTGATGAGATGATTGATCCCTCTGGTATAGTTTACAAAAGTCCCTTTCAAGTCACATCCAACTTACTTCCTTGCACAAAATTCTACGGCGATTCTGCGGATATTTTCAATACAGCAGAGGATGCAATAGCTATCCTCAAATGCTATGATTAGTTTGGGGAAAAGTTGGAGTGGAAATAATATCAAGTTTTAAAGAATAAACGTTTTTCAGATGGTAAAAAGATTATTATAAGTCACGGCAGAAGAGGATGGGAGGATCCGTTGGAGGCGTTTTTGTAGGCCGAACTATTTTTCCAATGATTATGATGGAGTCAGTGAAATAGTTTTCTTGCGCATTGTAATAAAAAGATTGTGAGGGGGAAATGATTACGATTCTCACGATAGTTTTCTCTGATTGTGAAAATAGTATAAGCCAGCATGTACTACAGGAGGGAAGTATGATTAAAGCCTAAAAATCAACTATTGTTCCAACGTGTAGGAAGAAAGGATGGATAGGAACTTATGAGTATAGAAAATTTTCCCTGGAGCAGCAGCAAAGAAGAGGAGGAAGAAGAAATATGTGACTATGTGTATGTTAGATTTGAGCAATTTGAGCCGGTGGCGGGACAGATAATAGCAGATAATTCTCATGTTGTTAGCTAAAAGATTGAAGAGGCGGCATGGACAATCACAGCTCATAACTTACCATCGATCATGACACCGGCTGCTCCTTGATTCCTATGTAAGGCACTTATTAGCATAACATTTGTCCAAAATCGTGACTTTCATGTCTCATTAAGCTCTTTCAGGTATAAGTGACTTTAAAGTGAGCATATGTTGTTAAAGGACAAGGTAGCAAGTAGGTGCTAAGAGGGATTTACCTGCTTCACTAAGAGACTCCAACAGAATGGGAAAGATAGAGTCGAGGAGAGTAAGTAAAGTCAAGGAGGGATGGAGGAGAGAGTGTGTGATGAGTGAGTCGAGAAAAGCATCATGAGATGATGACGATGGTTCTTGTGTATGTGAGCTATTAAAAAAACTCTTTGACTCTCTCGTCTGTTCTTCATCCGTCTATAATATAATACCTGTTTGGAACATGATGAAAATGTTGTAGCTCGCAAGCTAGCTAGCTATGGATAGCTGGAGGCGATGGATAGCAGCTAGCTATATCTATCTGTACGCATATGAACAACAAGTATCCACCTCCTCATCCTCCTCCCTTCATATGATGTTGTTTGCCAAAGCAATATGGCTGTAAGGGTTCAGGTCACTCTTCTGTTGTAGTACTACAGAAGTAGCTCGCTCGTCTGAGGTGCTAACAGTCTTGACAAAGCTTTTAAGTCGGCTCCAACTTCAAAAAGACTATTTGCACAAGCATCGTCCTGGGCTCGTCATCTTAAGTAATTCTTTCACTTAAAACTCTCCTTGGTCTTCCCTGTGCCTGCATAAGCACTCAACTAATTTATGCTAATACCCACTAAAATTCACTTTTACGGCACGTCAGACTTTAATACACATGAGTCTAGTATATAGCTACGTCTGTCTGGAAGTAGTGTCCCTCTCCCTGTATATACTGATCATCAATGAAAGAACATTCCATATGAAATACACTGACTTCTCACTGGATTTTCTCAATTATGAAGTCGAGCCTTCCTTTACTACCGTGTTTATTGTCCTTCCTTTGAGGATTTGGAATTTTCCATTATTCCCCCACTTCATATGACATTATTATGATCAAGTCAAACAAACAATCTTGAGGAAGTGAAATAATAAAGAGGAGTGAAAACCCACTCGCCGCTTCTTCCTTATGCGCTCCATCCTCCATGAGTTGTAATGGGCAAGGGAATATTTACGTTTCCCGTGGTATGAGGAAGTTTTCATTAAGGAAGGTGTGCCATTCCTAGAAGGTGTGAACGGCGCTATAGTGAAAGAACTTTACTCAGAGCATTTCCTTACCTCTTGAGCTTCAGTACAGGAAAAGTTGGATGAATGAGTTTATGGGATTTAATGGAATTTTTTGATTATTATTGCAGATTCTTCGCAAGCAGCCAGAACAGGCGGATGCTTTAGCCATAATGCAACAGTGATGACGAGCGAAGGTCGTAAGAAAATATCCCAAGTTCAGCCAGGTGATTCCGTCCTATCAATGGACGAAGAAGGGAAGCCAGTATTTAGTGAAGTGCTCATGTTCCTGGATAAAAATTCGACGGAAACTCGTGAATTTTACCATGTGACAACATCCTCGGGTACTTCCTTGTCCCTCACTCCATCCCATTTAATGTACAAGGTGGACCGAGTAGTGGGCGACAACTTTGCAAGAACAAATGAAGAATTGGATGGGAAGGAGGCAGAAGAGGTTTACAACTCTGCGGCAGTAACTTTTGCAAAACATATTGAAGCTGGAGACTGGCTACTCGTGGTCACAGAAGACTCCCGAAAAGTTCGCTTAGAGAAAGTGGTGCACATGGAGGCCTCGCTGTCAACAGGTGTCTACGCTCCATTAACAAAACAAGGGAATGTGGTTGTTGATGGGATACTAGCCTCATGCTATGCAGTCATTGACGATCAAGACTTGGCACACTTAGCCTTTTCCCCTGTTCGATTTGTAGTCAACATGTATGAAGGGATTGGACATGCTTGGAAAAAATTTAGCCAATTTATTACTTTTCATCATGAACCCTTCAAGTCAGCCAGTAGTAGAAGAAGAAGCAGTAGTAGCAGTAGTAATGGCGAACATGAGAATAATAAAATTGTGCGGGAGTCAGATTGTAGGAGTGGGAAGAGCAGCAGCAGCAATGGCACAACAACGGAACAAGGTGTCCATTGGTACGCATCCTTTTTGTATTCAACCACAAAGTACCTACTACCTTCAAACTTACTTTATGACCATGAGTAAAGAAATCAAGAAAGAACAAAAACACAAGTAGTAAAGTAGGTATCATATAGGTACAAAAAATAATTAATTTTTTACCCAGTTTCTAAAAAAAATCAAGGCAAATCAATGAAAAATCTTGTGTTTTTGTATTTCAGTACAAATTTGTTTTGCCTTTATACAGCTTTCTTATTTTCTAGTACACGCTATTACATCGTCGTTTGTAATGTTGTTAAAGCTACAGCAGCTATGATTAATTTCCTTATTTTTATTATTATTATTATTGTGATCTCTATAATATCCATCGTCGTTGTTGTTGTCGTCTGTTTGTCCTCGCTGTTCTTAATGCCCCTACGTCTGTACACTAAATTTGTATTTAATTCCAATTGGATTTCATTCCATTCTATCCACTTTCAAGCTAGCTAATACTAGTTTAGAATCGCAGATGGTATTTAAATCAAGTTAAAAAACTCATGGCAGGTCTGTCCAGTGAAGAATCTCCTTAATATGAAAACCATGTTCGCACATTGCTACACTTACTTGCTACAAGCTCTCCCTCTGTATGCCGTTGTTGTTATTGCTCTTGTATTTGGACTGACGAGAGAAAAAAATTGATATAAATTGAGGGAAGAAAATGTATGAAGAAAAGAAGAAGAGTTAACCCGCGCAGTATTTGGTGAACTTTAATAGATGATAGATATAAGTATTTTATATTGTTTTTAAAACAAAACCTCAAAGACTCCAAAAGTTGTTGTTTTACTTGAGTGCCTTTGAGAGCCTGTATAGACTGTGTTTCATATAAATCTATCATGTGTCTTTTCATGTGTGTGAGAGCAAACGCTTATAAAATGTAAATGTATATAATAATAGTTATAGAATTATGCCATGGAGCAGCAGCAGTATAGCAGCCACAATTAATTTTCCTTCTTGCTCCACATACATAATACAACACTACTGCTCCGCCCAAGTCGACTGTAAAACTCTGTTTAATTTAATGAATGAATTAATTTTACGTAATAATAGTAGTAATAGCATTAGCTAGCTACTCTAACTTAGAAGTCAGATTTCGCTTATTATTATTATTAGATAGATAGCTATTGATAATGTAGAACGTCCGCTCGTAGGTAATATTAGATGAATTTAGCCATATTAGTTAGCAAGATGAGGAGTGAGTGACTGCATAATATTTAATAGCATTTTAGAAACATGTATAAATATGTATATAATCAACCAACATGTACCTTATTTGTATGTAGCCACTTAATGTTATTAATTAAATGTGTGTCATATTATATAAGAGTAGTAGTAGTAGTAGCAGTAGCTAATTATAGTATAGTAGTCACAACAGTTACGCGGAGTGATCCGGGTCCCATTTATATAATTACAATAATGTAATCATCTAAGTTACGTTATTAGTTTCAATGTGACGTATAGCTATAAGATTAGCGTCCCCCCTTGCCCCATAATTCATTTCCGCAAAATTTTTTCCTTCCTCCAAATACGACTGTAGCTCTAATAATAA
The DNA here is from genome assembly GCA_034694225.1 of Bourletiella hortensis. Taxonomy (NCBI): domain Eukaryota; kingdom Metazoa; phylum Arthropoda; class Collembola; order Symphypleona; family Bourletiellidae; genus Bourletiella; species Bourletiella hortensis. The sequence continues at coordinate 12,754 of JAQFYD010000486.1, read as the reverse complement.
TTGTTATTAATTGATGATGAGAGCAGAGATGAAATAATTAAGTTGAAAAATTATTCTGCCAATGGTGAAGCCAATAACAATTATTATTCTTATTTGTAAAATTAACTAAAAATTAGGAACGATTCCCCACTACTGATACTGATGTTGTTGAGTAGTTACATAGTAATCTACAAGCTTGTTAGATAATTATTATTATTATCATTATTAAATACTGTACTATGGTATAATTCACAAGCGATCGCAAAACAACATAATAATGCAATGTATGAGAAGTTTCATGATGATGATGATGATAATGAAGTTTTAAAAATAAAATTGATTTATAACGAAAACAAATTCGGCTTTGTAATCGGCGCATATATTTCCACAATACTTGCATTATGGTTAGTTCTCAAAAAAATTTCACAGCTCGGTTGAACTTACTGAAATCGATATTGTATCCTGCAGATTCTTCTGCTGCAGAGGTCGTCAACGTGTGGTTGCATAAAACTCGAGTGGGGCTAAATGTGTATAAAAAGAAATGATACAAAAAATAGGTGAATGAAGTTCGCATTGTGGTGCAACGGTTGAAGAGTCGGGAAGATGGATATGTAGCTATGCTAAAGGACTTGATATTTCATGGAATTCTAATAAAATTCAAGGTTTACTTACGTGCTGGGAGAGAAGACAGTTTAGCCTGAAAATTTCATTTTGAGTGCATAATTTATGCTGGCGGAATTCACAATGGCTTCTTCATCCTTCCTCTTCCTCCTCCTGTGTGGATGGAGAATGACGGGTATTGGCGCTGTTGTTGTGTACATAATAATAATAATAATGGTAATAATATACCAGTAAATATTTACCTGATGATGAGAGAGAGAGACGATGGTAGTAGTATGGTGGTGGTTATGGAATTTCCTCCGCATAGATACCTTTTTGCTGTACACAAGGAGGTACACAAAATGGCTATGGAATTTCAAATGCGGATCATAGTATCAGACATAAAGAAGGTTTTACTGTCTAAAATTTAGATGATACAAGAAGGAATTTCATGAAAATCGACACAAGTTCCGCTACCGCATAACCTTTTGACATGCCTTCCTGTAGCTACTACAACTACTACTTCATATCAAAGTTTATCATATCAATACATCTAGCTATCTCTCCCTATGGTAAACTCATCTAAGTATGCTAGGCCGGCTTCTTTCTACTCCGGGAGGAGAAAGAGCATGTACTTGTTAGATTCTCATCCCTCGACGCAATGTAGCATGAAAACGTGTTTTGGATAGTGAATTGAATATCAGAAATAATTTTACGACGTAGGCAAAAAGCTCCGTCATCGCCATCATGTTCCATACGAGCGACAGCATGGAGATTTTAAGGAATGCGTAGGAAAGGACGTTGTTGAAAGTATTTGGAAAAAAATTATTGATCAGGCCATAATCTTGATAGGAGCTTTAAGGTATACATGAAAAGGTCAAATCGATTCCACTAACAGCCTCAGAAGAGAACAAGTCCATGCATTTTTCCTCAGAATTTTACTACCAGGATCTTCCATCTGCCTCGGGGATATGAACAACCACACATGAATGGGAGGAGGAAGAAGAGGGAAGAAAAATATGCCTTCACATCCAAAATCGCAAATCGGCTATGAAATGTTGACGAGACGTTGCGAAAGTGGTATCAAACTTGCAGCATACAAGCTCCCAACGACTCCACGGTTCTTTCCACGGAAGAAAGGTGATAGAGAAAATATAGCAATGCAACCTTGTAGCTCCTACCTATGCCCCTTTAATCTTCTTCCCTTGAGACTCTGTTAGAATCTCCCTATACAGAATCTGTCAGTCCTATTGAAAGATGCAACGAGACGTCTCCTTCTTCCTATTTTCCCAACGTACCTAATGACAATATCATATAATTCTCTTGTAGTACACAAACATGGCACGAATACGCGGAAAACAACAAGTATTCCCCTTTTGTATTAAAATAATCACGCATAAATAATAAATGGTATCGGAAACAACTTGAACAAAGCTCATAATATATTGTACTACGAGGCTTTCACCGTAATTGGGAACAACAGGATGAGAGTTGTGTGACGCTGGACGGGCGGAACACCTTGGAAAAGTCATCAGCACGGTTGGAACTCGTGCACTAAAAGGTCCTGCTTCGGTCATAGGTAAACATTTGCTTTGATGTTAAGGAGTACCAGCCTACACTACCGGATCCGCTAAGGCGCCTGACTTTATAGATGAGCTTCCAATTACGTTTTTTCCTGAATCAATTTCCTTTGCTCGTTCAGTTAGAAGGTACAAGACAAGGCCCGGGATTTCCACTTGATTTCTCCCTTTCCCCATTCCCCGTCTTCCGTTTACACTACTTCTTTCCAATAAGGAAACAAAAAGGAAGCTTTCCATCTACTTCATATTAGCTCTTAACATTTGTGACAGCGGAAGGTAAAAGTATTAATTTTATTCCGTCCTCTTCCACTTCCTTACAAATTCCAAATAGTACACTCCACATCTATCAATTAAGCTGGAAGCTTTGGAACTATAGAGCCCTGATTGTAAAAATCGACATAAAAGAGTGAAAATAGGATGGTTGAATGTGCAAGGAATAAGACGGGGAAAGTTTTTCTATTTGCATTGCATTTGATCCTCCTTATTGAAATTCTGCTATATAGAACTACTTGTTAGCACTCTCGCCTTAAATATTCCTATTTAATACGCACGGAATCCTTTGAATCTACCAAAGGAATCTTCTTCTTGCCTGTTCAAGAGAATATAATGAATTTTCTTTTACTACACAAATCCACGGAGAGATTTCATCAGATCTGGAGCTTTAGAATTACATGAGAAAAGGGTGCAGATTCAACTTTGAACACCTTAGACCTAAAGCCCTGTAAACTCGTGGCCTATAGACTCATCGAACGTTCCCATTCAACTCCGGAGCTTGAATATAGCTACGGCTAACCCATCTTTCATATCATCCGGTAGCTGTAGCTTTGAAATAAAAGAAAAAAAAAGTATTCCAGAGGTACGAGCAAAAGGAGGATCGGGAGTTGGCGGATGAGGTTCACACATACGAGCTACAGCAGTCGTACTCATTGCAGCCAGAGGGAGAATTTTGCCTTACCTCAATAACGTTGGGCCGGAGCTTATGAGTGAAGTCGTAGACTTGAACATATACGCGTCTTTAGTAAACATGCCAGCAAATTAGTTTCAGTATCAATTTGTCACGAAGAGGTTTGCTCAGCTACTGGAAAGCAAGCGAGCAAACATTTTTCCAGGGCATGAAAACTTTGATTGGAGCTATAATAACAGTCTAACCTAATACTCCCATCAGATCCTGAACATTCTCCAGGCACACCATAAGGACGTGTTGAGGTTAACAGGCAGACTATATAAACGTGTTTTACAAGCTCAAGCTGCAAAAATGCTCCTTATTTTTCAGTTTGAATAGCTGATGAGCTAAATATGAGAAGGAAGTTGTGGTGATGGGCAGAGTTGAGAAACTATTTATTTGCAACTTTTAAAAGTTTCACAATGTGAGGTTTCGAGCTATATTAAGGATCAAAGTAAATTGAATCTGTAAATAGGAGAAATGAGGAGAGGTAGGTACAGATCACTGGTTTAATAAGAGAAAATTTAATGAAGACTAGGAAGTTTGATCATTTACTTGCTTCTTCTTGTTCTTCTAAACATTCTTGGAAGCTAAGGGAATAATTTTCTATGGAGAAAGTGAAGCATTGTTGGTCTGAATGAGGAATACGAGGAAGTACACGCTCTACACTCTGACTCTAAACTCTTGAAGCTCCACTTGTCTAGCACGCCATACGGGCATGCGTCTCTGCCCCTCATGTACTCCAGCAGACTTGGATTCACCGACTTCTCTCTCATAATGTCACAACTGAAACAACCGAAGAAAGAGAGCAAAGCAGGAGAAGAGAGGATCAGAGTGAAATGTTGAAGGACTGCTAGCATACGCTAACTTGTAGCTCTTACAGCCACCACAATAACAATCCCGCTCTGTCTCTATAACTCAGTCAGTGCTACTACTCTGTGATCCATCGGAAAGGAATTAAAAATTCTTGTCATTCCGTTTTACAACTAAATTTTGCGACAGTCAAAGCACGTAAGTTTACCGGAAAATTGGAATAATTTATCATATCGTTAGTTCACTATTTATCAAACCTTCCTCGCGCGACTTCCTTAGTTACTTAACAATAGCCGGACATGAGAAATAAATAAATAAGAGGCCAGCAGTTACTTCATCTGATTTCCGTACCTCCGTTACTATACGGTTCCTTCGGAAGACCAGGCGCTTTAGTTTGTAGTCAGTGGAGCGAGAAATCTGGTATTATTCTCGTGCTGGAAAAAAATTGTGAACGGATCTTTGCTTGGGCTGTTTCCTTCTTCGGCAGTATTTCAAAGTTTAGACAGAAAGTTAAGACCTTAGTGAGAGGAAAGGAGACAGTTTGGAGAAAGTTTTTCACGTCAAGAATCATTGTCTTCCTTAGATGTATGACGACACTTTGGTTGCTGCCCCTTGTAATTATATCTTCTCCACCAAAGAAAGTTCAGTCCGGGGCTCTTCTTCTTCTTTTCTTCTACGGTCGTTGAACATGAGGGGAAAGTCTTCTTCTCTTTTTGTTCTCGTAAATATGAGTCTCGAGTATAATATATTGGAGCAGGTGTAGCGTGAAGTGAGCCAGCTGACGTTCGCACCCAGAATAATTTGTGGTTCAGGATTTAACTCTGTCAGCTGTTTGTCCGGTGAAAGTGGTGAAAGCAACAGCATAGCATTGTATCGTCGTTTTTGGACAAGTGGTGAGACTTATTACTCATGCAATATATTTTTCGAATAATTATTACGAACCATGAAAGTTTCACTGAAATCTGGAGAAGTTTATGAGAAGGCGGAACAAAGCAGTTTTTGAACTCATGCTGTAAGCCAACAGAGGTTCACGTACGTTGTTGCTATGGTCATGAATTTCACTGGAGGCAGACGGTGGACGTGAGCGGATAGCAGCTCTTCAAGTCATTATTATTTCTGGGGTGAAGTGTACCAAAGGTTGACAAACTTTGTTCCTTTTGACTTGGAGAGAAAAAGTTTCCGTTTTTGTTTTTGTTGTTGTTCAAGTTGTTGTTTCATGGAAATAATGAGGAAATCTGGATGATGGCGTAATTTGGAGGGGTCGACCATGTATAATATATACCTTTGTGCTGCCGCCATTGTGATTCCAAGCCAGTAAACAAGCTCATATTCGACAGAATAGTTGAAATAAATCCCTCTCCTCACTACTACTCCTCCTCTTCTATATCTATGTAAATGACTGTGTCAGCAAGCAAGCAGAATGTGCTCGTCTCCTCTCAGAGATACTTTTCTAATGAAGTTGAGCATAAATTTAGACTTTTAAATGTTGGCAGAGTTAAGAGCCCTGGCCCATTTCTCTTACTTTTCTCAAGTTTACCACCGAGTTGGGGAAACTGTCTTTGTGTTAAGACAGGCGTGACAGTTTTTTTTCGGGATGGAAACTTTTGTTCGCAGCATGTCATTTAAGGATCACGCTACACTGGCCACAAAGAGGCCTAACATAATTGAGGGCATGAAAACACAGAGTCTAAAACCCATTGGTTCAGCAAGAGTTTCATGTTCCTTTTATGCAGTTATAGCAGCTCTATCTCTGCCCCTCTCTCTGTCTTTGTCTCCATTATTATGTATATCTCCTCCAAGCTCCAGAGAGAGGGACTGTTCGGAGCATTTTAATTAAATCAACTTCTCAGGAGATACACAGACAGACACACACCTCTATGCTCATTTCCATATCGCTTTTCAAACTTTAACGTTGACAGTTAAATTAGTGTTAACCTTCAGGCACTTTAACTCACGGAGGACCTGAGGTCCTAGTTACAAATTTTTACTCCCTAGCGAAAGTGAAAGTTTGAACTTGATTTCATTCCACTTTCATGCTGCTCCTGCCTTTGGCTAAGGAAATTAGTTCACTAGAGCGTGCAAGCTATTACATAAATAATAATAATTGCATTTCTAGTGACGAGAGTATCGTTCCATGTAAATTGATACGACTGAGCAGAGTAGCTGATGAGTGCTCCAAAATCTTCGCATCGTATGTCTGCATAATCTTCCACTACTTGTATTCCGCTTCAGTAGATTATTTGCACATTCCGTGTGAACTGTAATCAAAATGCTTGGTCAGGTTCTCCACATACATCTATAGTAGCAAGAAGCTTTTGGTTGAAGCTTCCGCTATCATGGCAGTAGCTGCTACGCTCACATTGCAGTTCATCTTCTCTGCCGACAGGGATATCTGACATTATTGACGGTAACCAGATAGGCATGAATGAATGACACGTAACCAAAACAGCCTCTGACACCTTCCAGATAGCTATTTGACAGAATAATTTTCTGCATTAGTAGCTAAAAATACGATATTTTCTTTGGCTTCAATACATTGCGCAATAGGATGAAGGCTGCGGAAATGGCGTAATTCTTAGGAATTGGATTCTATATTTACTTCCGATGTTACTTCGCAGCCAATACGGAAACTATTGCAAAGTTAAAGATATACTGAAAATGGCATGGGCGGGGAAGATGCAATATGTTACATTTTTGTTGTAAAATGTAGATTTATTTATTTATTTTGAGACTGCATTATGAGTTGCATCCTTTAGAGACAGAAACTCAGAATGTGATTTGTCATTCCTCTAAAGGATGAGGTATGATGATGAGTCGGAAATCCTTCATTCAAGTATGACTTCTTTGGACAGGAAAAGGAGCAATAAAGAGAGCAATTCTTGAATCTTTCCATCTGAACAAGTCCCCAATCTCCATCTGTCCTCAAACCCTGAGCGCAATCAATGTCTTCTGAAAATTGATCCCATCCATGATGATTGTTTACATTGTTCGTTCTCGAGGTCAGACTGCCAAATCTGGAATTTCGCATGAACGCTAGTTGCAGTGGGACAATATTGATGACGACGTATGAAAGAAAATAAAATTAAACTTTCAATGGATTCAATGTACCATTCTGCTCCAATGCCTCTACTACATGACGTTCTGTTGGAATGAGGACCGGTATTATTTAAAGTGGAGTCGTTATTTTGGTTACATAAGATACATGTCCGCAGCCCCACGAGGAGTACGCATTTGAATGATTTTTTCGAAGCTTACATTACTGTCTGTTTATCTATGTTTTTCGTATTCTACGAAGCCACATGTCTGAGAGTATCTCCCATAAATTCAGAATAATTTACAAACTTTGCCTGAGCATTGAATCTCATTTGACACATGTAGGTTCTCACATGTGTTGCCGTATCAATGGATGCGGAGAAACCTAACGCAGACCAGAAAACTCAGCTAAAGAAATATATGGAAGTCAAAGTCTCATGCAGATTTGACTTTTTGTTAGCATAGCTACATCTGTATTGACATACAAAGTGATCTTGACAGAAGAAGAGTAAAAATCCAAACAAAAAATCTTTACGATGTTGCAGCATGAACGAAGCAATTTATGTGTGTATCGTATCCTTCGAAAAAATACGCGGTGCCAAACAAACGCAATTCTAGTTTACTCTTTGGCAACACAGTATTGAATGCATTGTTATCCAGTTTTTTCGCAAGCGCTGCAGACATTATAGTATACTAGAGTAGGTCTTTCTTACCATTGAGAGCAGAACAGGAAGGGGATAGAAGGCTGTGAAAATAGACGAATGACTCAAGTCCATGTTTCCAGGTTGTGGACATAAGTGTTATTGCGACATGTAGGAATGAACACCCTTGCGGAAGTTTGCATGTTAGCACAATAGTCCAAGGAATTCCCTTTACTTCCATCGGTATACATATAGAAGCTCCAATGGGATTGTGCTGTAGCTATATGGAACACTGTGCTTTCACCGTAGCTTTCACCATGGCAATTTTGCATAAGAAGAGACTGGCGCACATAAGTACAGCGTGAGGTATCCTCACGTTAAATAAGACTTGAAGTTCAATAATGGGGCCTTGAATGCCCGAGAGATCTCGTATTCACTGAGGTGTGTACAGATTGAAATCAGCTAGTATAGTACTGCTATATGCAGTCCGTGCCAACTGCAAGTCCATGCCAACTTGTCTTGGTTTATTTTTCCAACATCTTCCTTTCCTCTCCTCTCCGAACAGATATCCCTTTCGATTGTATAATAACATGAACAGTCCTCATTGCAATTTACTATTTTCACCAGGGATTGCTCACTAGTTTTCAACTTTTGCATGCTTGTTAACACGTTCTTGATACTCGTGACTTTGGACCGTTATTTCCCATATGCAAAGTGCAGGGTTGAGTAAACATGTTCATTAAGTATCATCTAAAGTTGAAAGCAAGTTTCATCTTCTTCCTTGTGTTGCCATGTGACAGAAAGAGTAAACATGAAGCCATCTGGCTTTTAGCATTTCTAAGATGATGATGCTCTTTTGAAGCAGAAAGCTCAACTCTGTGACTTCTTTCCAGCATTATTTCTAACAAGAATTCATGTAACGGAGTCATAATATTACCATTAGGCGGGGTAATTCACTTGTCCACCATTTCCATAATAGATCCCACAATAATTAAGGACCGCCCACTCAGTGCATAGCTATCTCTTTTCCAGAGTAATTCCACCTATATTGAGACACAAGAGCGTCTAAGAAATGTGGAATTATCCGGGTTTTGCTACAATTGCAAGTTGCACTCCAAATTTGCCAGTTACATTGGACAGTGATGGTCCACTTGTATCCTCAATGGACAATTCTATTTAGATCTCCATTGCTGGCTAGGCATTCTTTCTTCTCGACTTAAGAAATTACAGCAAGTAGTCGGCATTGAGGGCAATGGAAGGAATAAAATGGAATTGTGTTCTGATGTGCAATGGCCAAGCGGGCCTAAGCTTGTTAGAAGCTTTCCCTACGCCATTGCGTTAACTCCGAGAAAAGCCCAATCCCAGAGCTTTGTTTTTCATGTGGTGAATTAAGGGTAAAAACAACAAAGGATTTGCGAACACTCAGTCAGAAAAACCCACTGCTGTTATTTTAGCCTGGGAATATAAGGAGCCTTCCCATTCACACCTATTATTTTGCTTGAGAAGACGGGATGGGATCGAGTGAGGCGCGAGAATTCTAGGGCAAGGTTCTTCTTTCTCAAGCACAAAAGCCTCTCCACAGCGGTCGGTTATAATATTCCCCAGAGTGTGCTACGAATTCAATTGGCACCACTCTCAACTCCCACAGTTCCAGCTGTAGTCATGGCATTAGCAAAGCTCTTGGGTGGTATTATTAGCTTTTCATAAATGCCGTATGTGATGTGGCGATATGAGAAGTCGCTGCTGAAGATTCATCATCAAGGCTCCTTTGGGATTCGGTCCGTATCCACGTATATTCACTCCGTGTCTTTCATTTCCGTACCAGTTTATACCCTCTTGATGAGTACAAACACCTGAGACGTGTTTCCAGAAATTATTTTTTCCTCTATACTCCCTAGATTGACTTTCACTAAAAATTGTTTGCCTGCTGCTGTGAAATGGAGGAAGGAAAGCGAAGGAAATTACAGCTCTTCATTATCATACAGTCATATAGCAAGAGCAGAGGCATTGAGAGATTCCAATACGAAGAGTATCAACAAAAGCTCCTTATGGCAGCAGAAGTACGATTTTTATTCCTGGTTTCCGATTGGATTGGATTCTAGTGCATGATGTAAGAACATCGTCGGAGGATGGCGAGGAGAATAAATGAATTTCTTGGAGGACCATTGTGTCTCCGAAAGGATGTAGCAACCGCGCTCTCCTTTGCTTGAATCATTTGATGTGCGTAGTAAGTTACAGGATACAAGTGAACGCATGAAATACTAATTGGCAAGTATTTCACCTACACTTATAATGCTACGTTTTCTCTCTCTCTGACACGTGTAAGATATAACGATTTCTTTACTGAGTATGAACAATAGTGGCCTAATTAACCCACTTTTACAAACCAAGGTTATGACACCTAAAGCATAAAGTTTGTTTCCACAAGGTGTAATTCATCGTCTGAATGTTTAAGTTACGGGATGTGAATAAAATATAAGCGCAGATTGGGCCCAATCCCAAGAGCGAAATCCTGATTCTCTATGCGACTCATTTAGCATTGGAAAAAAGGGGGAAAGTAATACTGTGCTGATGTAAGCAAACTTTCCAATTTTCTTGTCCTACAAAAATGATGGGATCGTAAATGCGTGAAGAGATTTTTGTAGAGTATAAAATAATCTTGGTGACGTGTTGATCAACATGGCCAGCTACTAAATCGAAAGTGACAAGTAGTTTGGATCCAGATTGAAGATAGGACAGGATCATCATCATGACATGAGGTAAACACAGTATGCTCCTCGATCATGTCCGCCGTCTACTTGCCCTCATTTTCATATTAAAAAGTTGATAATATGTGCAAGCTGGCTTAATACATGGATTGAGCCTGCATTGAAAAATTTTGCTAAAAGTTTTAGCGGACTTATCACCTGCCTCAACTGACAACACCAGACGGTCATTTGGGATGTTTTTTCTGCGTCAGATAACCTTGAATTTTAAATGTGTCTGGATAAGCTCAAAGAACTCTTTGAGGATTTTCATACAGCGGCGAATAAATTTGCAAATTTCAGGATTCATTTATTGTCTTTCACTGTGTGATGTGTTATGAGAAAATGGAGAGGGCAGTTTGAAGGTCTGTAGCTGATTGACGTAATCAGTAATTTTAGGCATGCATGCCCTCCCATCTCGGGCTGAAGTGCCACTAAAATTTAGCAAAGTTTCATACTTTTACTGTGTGCTCAACTTTTTGGCATAAAAGTCTTTGATGCCGTCATAATTGCATTTGTGCATTTCAAGTGCATTCATGAGGAAATTTTTGGCCTCAAATCCTTTATTCTGCACTTCTGAAGGGCTGTGCGAGTTGTAGAAGCTATGGGCTTTGCCGAGCTTGCCCATCCAGTTGTCAAGCGGCACGCAGGGAACTGTGTGGAAAGGAGGCTTTTCTGCTTTTCTCTGTCGTTGAATAATGGCCTCTAAAAATATTTTCAAGTTTATCAAATTGTGCTAATAACAGAGCTTTTGGAGCTTTGCTGAATTTCTCAGAAATTACATTTTGTAAGAAGGATGGAACTAAAGAGGAAGAGTATCTTATTATGGAAATGATGAAAACACTTGATTTATGAGTTCCGTCTCGAATCTCTACAAACTAACTACTCATTTGTTGCTTTTTCCTTCACGCTCCATGGATGTTCTTTATGTGTATTTGTTTATGTTGCTCACTTCATGAATGTGAGGATCGTAGCTTTGAGAAGAGTAGTTTTCAAGCTAGTACTACTTGATGACAGAAGGAGAGTAGGGAGTGAAAGCATCATCTTACACGCTCAATGGTCACTCTCGCTCCACTTCCTGCTGACAAGAGCTTGATTGGTTCATTTTATACGGAGTTTCTTACACAATTTTTCCATTTTGTCGACTCTTTCACATGATTTTAGCAAAATGCCTTACATAGAGATATACGAAGCCTGTCTAGGCGCATAAGATGTTATAAATGTTATTATTATTCTTCATGGAGTTCATAGAATCCTTCAAGTCCTGTCGTGTGAGATTCAGATACAGACCGTTCATCCGGTCTGCCACTATAGTAGACAGGACTGCCTGCAGTTATACTTTCATGCTGCTACCTCCTCTCTTTTTTGACGTGGTCTTCCGCATCATCTCAATCCCCTTTTATTACGCAATAGTACTTGATCCGATCTGAAGGGGAAACAACAACTAAAATTTTTATCCGTTCATCCATTGTACGATTCTCATTCCAAAAGTATCGGTACCGTAGTCGGCATTTCTCACATGTTGTATGCTGCGCATTTGTTGCACAAAGTTCTAGTTTTAACTGTCTGTAGTGATCGACCACATTTCGTTGGTACTTTGAGGTTCGAAAAACAGCGTTTAGTTGAATGAACTCGTGTAATCGATACAGTTTCGAACTGTTTAACTTTCGACCTGATGTAGTAGTAATGATGAGAATCGTCCGAACAAAGTTTGCAAGATAATAGACGACGCTCACAGGTTCAGATGATGGGAAACCTAACTGGTGGACGGAACCTCATTTATGAATACAGATCACATGTTGCTTTCTTCACACGTTTCCATGTTGCTGCTATTTGGTTTTGAATGGAAAGTTTCTAGATGAGCAATGCTCGTGAATTTGCGAAAAAGCAAATGAAAACGTGGAGGAACTAGTTTTCGCACAACTGGAGGCTACCATCATGCAACGTATGATAGAGGATAGCATAATAACCACTGTTGTTTAGAGTGCGAGAGGCATAAAAACCAAAGAAGATGGAAAGGGAAAGTAGGATCAAAGTTAAACCTTGAGAGCTCTAACAAGGTTGCCGTACTTGGTGGTGAAGAAGCTGCTTCTCGTTTTTCCCATCTTATGTTTCTTCCTGCATGCATCACGCCTCATGTTACTCAAAATGTTCCGAGTCTAACCTCAAACACGTTTTTGGTACTGAAGTTCGTAAATATTTTGAAATGAGATGCTAATATCCCCCCAGAAAGAAAGTCTTTTGCCATAAAAGCAGTGATTACTAACTGAACAGAGAAGACTTCTACATGCAGGATGTGGTTTTTGAGAGTAAAAGCTGCTATTGTTTCCAAGAAGAAAGAAATTGAATTAGCTGAACAGGAAGTAATTTTCGGTGCCAATCGTCTCTGATTGGCTGCGCTGTAAGAGAAATGGACATTCC
>JAQFYD010000485.1:0-18400 GCA_034694225.1 Bourletiella hortensis | reverse complement strand
CTTGAAAGTCGAGGCTTTCTTTGGCTAACCACTCTTATACACGAAGCCACGTTGAAGCTTCTTCTTCTTCACCACAATTACCCGAACCAAACCAAATGGATAAAAAATAAGTGACAGCGTATGACAAGAACCAGACGAGCCAAAGAATGATGGCTTCCTATTAAACCTTAACTTTAGAACAGTGGATAAAATTTACTCAAGAACTGAGCAGAATACATACACGAATAGGGGCTTATGCACCTACTGATCAATGCATTAGTCTCCAATGTACTGTAACCAAACTCTCAAACAGTAGCTCATCTCATAAACTTTAATCTTCTTTACCACCGAAACCCACCCACGATGAGAGCTTCACAAAAACTTTCCTTTCCTGCCCGTCCCATGAACTGGTACTAAAAGCCTTAATCTCGAAGCCAAAAGCGTAGTTTTACAAAAGCCATGTCTCCTTTGAAATTTCTGAACGCATGATGTCATCAAAAAGCAACCACAACAAACATTCCAAAGTTCACATATTTCCTTTCTTCATTTTTAAAAACTACAACTGCTGGAAATAATCCATGAGGGATTAGCGTAAATTACATTCAGATCTTCACAACTAATCCTCTCTGATAAAACACATGAATCACTCTGGGGTCGTATGGAAGAAAGCATTCATTTAGTTTCACTGTGTCCTCCCGTTTTATCTGCAGTAAGCTACGCAACTTTCACTATATTTTCCATTCAGTGACCGGTTTATCGTGTAGGCTATAATGCTTTCACTCAAACGCTTATATCGATGAAACATGCAACAGCTGATCGTCAGCCTTATCAAAGCAAAAAATTCGCTTAAACTACATGCGCTACTTTCCTCTTTTGCCACCATGGAACTTCACTTTCCAAAAGTCAATCATAAAAATTAGTTCCAATGATGCTTTACATGGCCCAAGGTTCCAAAAGTTACGTTCTGATTAGAGTTGCTCTGGATACAGAATAACATTGAAAAGCAAACGAAAATATGTCAGTATCCTGTTCTCCCCCGAACAGCAGGGCTGCAACTCCATCATACCACACCGAACCCCTTTTTTGAAATCTTCTGGAGGCAACAGTGACAAGTGACAACTGCAATAATTCAACGGAGCAAACCTACTTACATTTAGTCCCGCATCCACTGAAACGTTCTCCCGGTACTCCACAGCGTCCTTTAACACCTTACTAATATTCCAACGTGGAACGAGAACTGTTACAAGAATCAAAAATCTATCTACAGTCTACAGCACAAACTTACAACTTGTCAGAGCCAAGATCACTGCGTGGTAATGCCGGTAGCTTGAAAAACGAGCAGCATCTCTCTTGATTCGCCTATCCGAAAACAGTTAGTTACAGCCTAAGCGTTTTGCTCATTGGAACTATATAAAGTTCGGAAGAGGAAGAAAGGCCTACCACAAGTACAGAAACCCATGTGGCAGGTTCAGTGAAGGCAGCAGAAAACGACGAAATAGTCAAAATTATTAGGCTTGAGGTGAGAACGACCAGAGAGTGTATTATTAGTGAATCCGTTAAAGTTAATGGTCTTCCTATACCACCCTTTTTATGGATTTATGCACGTTTATGAAGTAGCAGAAGGGTGGAAGACATGCAAACACATTCAAAGTCGGCCTCATTACATCTCCTCGTTAAAATCTACTGCTCATTCATAAGCACTGTCATCCAACCTGAAGCTATTCTGAATACACCAGCAGAACAGTAAAGTATTGTAAGTGGCACGGAATTTTGCGAATGTCATCATGATTTTTATCTTCCTCCAAAGTTGACTGTATCTTGGATACTATTTTCAGTCCCAACACCAGCAAAAGACCAAAACCATGTCCCTACCACAGCGTAGCCACCAATAATGCTAGCATTTTAATGCGGGCTTCATCTCAAGTATGAGCTCATGCCACGCAATAACGAATGAATAATATGTATGCGGTAACAGACGAAACGACTGCTCACTTTTAGTCTAGAAGGGCAAACAATGGACGATCATCTGGATTTCGCACAAGCTTACTCAAACCCATCCATCCTTATTACCTTGAACTTTAATAATTTTTGTTTCTTCCACATTGAATTTCAAAGGGGAACGGTGTGAATTTATGTGTCGAAACCAAGGCGACATAACATAACCAAGCAATAAATGGTGTGAACACGTGAAAGAAAGATGGCTTTCAAAGGAATCGAATTCAAAAGCTTCGAGGTTAGGTTAAACAATAACCAAGTAAGATCTGGAAAAGGCACACATGCGTTCAATTCCCTTAATTATGAACGGGGCAAGCGGAGACACGTTCCCCACGGCCACTGATTTAAAACAGAGTAATAGATATTTATACATAGTAGATAGATACATAATAGATACTGTCTGCCGAGAGATATTTTCAGACAACTTGGGACCACTTCTTCCAATTCATCCCAATTGCACAGCTATTATGCTCCAATAAATACGACTAATTTCCAGCAAATGACCATGTAATCCATCACAACTCAAGAGGTAAATGTACCACAAGAAGATTTATCGAGCAGCCAATCGAGGTCATCGAAACAACACAGCTTCGTCATCAAGTATAGTTTTGCTACAACGCTTCCAGCTTGTAGCTTCACTCCGTCTTGAAAGGTATGCACAACAATAACAAAAACAGAAACAAGGTCTACGATTACCTCATTCTTCAACCATACTGGTAATCCCCGTACTAGCAATCAAGACCACAGTACTGTAATTTACGTTTGGGGGAGGTTGGCAACATATTAAATGTTTCACAACGCCACAGAATGAAGATACAGAAGCGTCTCAATCACTATCTATCAGGATGTGCGGTATGCATGCTCACTTCCATGTTATTACAGTTGCATGCATACACAGTCCCATTATTACTACACGAGAAGTTACTAAAAGTTAACGCAAACGCATTATTACATACTGCAGACACTGAAAAAACCAGCACAGATTTTCCTGCAGTAATTTCCGTCTTATGTCACATTAATAACTGTTGAAGCGATCCCAAAAAAAATCAACATTCCCACCATGTCATTTACAGTCTAACGAGAATGAAACAATTATTAAATGTTGAAGGTACGAATTTATCCAATTAATTCACAATTGTTTCTCCCTGTTCATTTTCCTCAGCGTGATCCCAGGCCCGTTTCCTATTATGGCAGATATTTCCGTACTAATGTCATCGATATCAATGCCTGGCCAAGGCCGAGTCATTACAGCACGGAGACATAAGGACCAAACAGACAGAGTAATGGAGTTTCGCGCAAAACTCATGCATTCGCTTGTTCCGTTTGAATGCTTTTTATGTTCTGCCCGACCTTAATTGCTCAATCTAATGATGACTGTATCACTGATCCGTGTAACACAACACTTAGGGCCTCTCGTAAGCTTCTCTATACCCTCCTTGCTCCTGTAAATTATTTCAGGCGCATATATTTACGTAGCTACCCACCTCAACCACTACTGACTACTGACAAACTAGATCGAAAAATGCAGTCAAACGTAACCGCACATGTTAACAAGTGCAGCTTCCTTTTAACAACATAGGTTTATGAAGTTCCGGAGGAAGTCATCATCATCAAAATAAACAGCAAGAAGATTAGATTCACAAACGGGCGGAGGAGCAGACAGAAGAAAACACTGACAACATAATGTATGAACAAAATAGCAATGTGCGGGTTCATTTATTTTCAACCCCTGGCAGATCATCCATGTAATTGCAGTATTTTCCATGCGGTGGCTAGGAGTTTCTTAAGTTCTGTTTTGTCCTCATATTAATGCAACTTTCTGTTACAACATGGCAGTTTTCTAATTTTTTCTTCACTAGCTAGCTACCACAACTAACCAGAAACGCGAATAGGAACAAGGAACCAACAAAATAGCAAGAGATGGTGACTTGCTGCTAAAATCCCTGGAACGCCCTTGGGTTTATTAAGAAAAGGATCATGAAATATAGCTTGCACAAGAATACGAACCCAATCCAAAGAATAATTGTAATAAATTGGACGACAGTAAAAACTGAGAGGTTTTAAGCGCTGAAAACCAGGGGGAGAGAGGCACTGAGTTACCAGTTGCTTTTATACATACATAGACGTGACTGCAGCAAAGACAGAACTGATTAGAGGGAAACTGTCTTTTAAAGCTCGGAAACAGATCCTTTTCCTGAACGATAAGCATTTTCCAGAGTAGTGACTACTATTAAAGCGAACTAATAAAATGCATGGAAATATAGAGCACGCGGTCAGTTAGTTGGTAAGCAATGAGTGAGCTCATCTAATTGTGACAAAATGACTGAGATCATAGAATTTTACATTTCTTGGCATGTCTCCTTGCATAGTTCTGGTCGGTGATACATCTTGAAAATAATGTCATATGTTGGATACAAATTGGTAAGAACATGCACTAAAATACGAGTAGGCTCCAACTGTAGCTACATGTAATGAGCTTACATATTAGATAACAGCAACCGCTATCCTTAGAGTTGACACTGGCACCACAAAAGGCTCCGTCACCCCTGTCAACTCAATAAAGTTCTTCTACCACCGATCCCACTGCCTTTCATTCACAATTAGCTACATACAGCCCGACACACCTTACCAATAGCTGGAAGCCCCAACAGGGAACATAAACAAAGTGTAAACACATGAAGTTTCTTAACATTTAAGCCGTACAACTGTCAGCATGTACATGCGTCTCAGAATAATTCTCCTTTGAATACTTTCGCAGGAACAAACAGACAGAAAGATTTCAGAATGAGTATGCATGCATTCATTCACCCCTTATCCTCATCCATGAACCACATTAACATGATAACATAATATCACATAATCCAAACTACAATAATACTCACGTGCTCTCCCTTCCCAATTAAACTTTTTCTTGTAACAACAGTTGGAGTTGTAAGTTTTTCAAATTTTCGTCGTCCCCTCAACGATACAGCAGCACAGGACACTCTCTCATTCTAACCACAACTTTTCACAAATATTCTCCCTACAAATTCCTCTTCCCGAATTCTGGGGAAAAACGGATGAACACAAATACCGAGCTGAGTCGTGAATAAATTAATGCACTTTTACTACAAAACAGGTCCTCTGCTCTTAACAACCACAGCGTATAGAAAGAGACACAATCATAGTTTTGAGAAACTGTTTGATGAACACAACTACAAATACAGATGCTCAAACTTGATGATAACAATAATAATCATGATGATGATGATGACGAGATACTACACATAATCGGCTTATATGACGGAATATATAAATTATGTGAGATAGGGCTAGGCTATGCAACAGACACACAGAAACTTAACACTCTTAATGATGATTCACAACAAAATATTCACATTCTATGAGTTCATCAGTAGCAATAGCAGTAGTGGTATGCTCTTGCTGCTTCACTTGCACAAAAAAAGATAATATTCTTGCCAGACTTGTGATTGTTGCACAAAAGTAATAAATAATCTTTGTCAATCCACTGTATTTAACATCGATGCAACAACTACTTCTGTTCTGTACTGTCGTCGTAATCCCTCGTCACAGTATAGTCTTTTAAACTTGAGACTGATTGATGGCAAGAAGTTGGAATGACAAGAGGACTGAAACTAGTCTACATAATTTAAAAATATCAATGTAGACAACTTTAAAGTTGCTTAAAGGTTATTGGATCTTCTCGTGTGAGTTGCTGTGAACACCGGGTGTGTGTCCCTTGATTGGATTCACAAGTGCTGTCTGTATATGATACAAGTTGCTTCACGAGCAAACTACATGACCTTTCTCCTTTGTATATATTGTGGATCCTTTGGTTCTTCTATTGCAGAAGAGTTTAAATGAAATGAGAGATGTTGTTGCCTGATGAGTCTGTAAATTCTGTAATACACTTGCTGCTTCTGGCTGACGGAAACCACTGGCCATGGCCAAAGAACAGATCCGCTGGCTCAATCATAGAGTACATCCAGTGCATACACACAAGTCCATTGACTCAGTCACTTGGAGCTCTTCATGCCATCTGGGGACCAACGGCGTGGATCAGAATGTCAGCTTCCCTCTGAAAAGACACCGTCCCAGGCGCCATCTTCGTCACTTTGCCGCACATTGTCCATGCCATTCCGTCCGCGTTTCCATCACTCTTTACAGCAGACCATACCGTCGGTGCGGACCTGTCTCTGGATAGTGTTGTGAAAAATATTGAAATTTCACTGAAAAAGTACCAAAATGCAGGCAAATAAGGAATCTTCTATTCAATCCGTACAAGTATTCGGCAGGAAGGTAAGCAGAAATTTTAATTTTTTCCCTACTTTTGGTATAAAATTGTCCAACTGAAATTAAGTGCCGTGTGGTGGTTGGGCCTCAGTGCTTAGTATCTTAGAATTCAATGTGTTTCCATAATTTCTCAAATTCGGTAACTGCATTTAGGAGAAAAGGTTGGTGCATAAGTAAAGTTGAGTGTATAAGCATGAGGAAAGCAAGTGAGGAGGATTTTGATAAATTTGAGGCCTCAAAATTGTAGCGAGTGTGAAACACCATGTGCTAGCACGCTAATGCCGGCATTGAATTCCTGTATTGAAATGTAGGGGATGATGAATCAGTTCATAATTGAACTGCGGAGTTACACCAAATTTCGGAATTAGAATTTCAGTTGGGTGATTGTGTTTTACGTAATTTGGTGACGCGATAAGTGTTGCTTTATCCCAAGTTCTGTTGTTGCATTGGTCGTTTTTTTGTACCTATGTTAGATTATGTATGGATGGAAAATGTAATTTGGAATTTTTCATTTTATGAATTTTAGAAAACCGCCACTGCCGTTGCTTACTGCAAAAATGGACGCGGACTGTTGAAGGTTAATGGACGTCCCTTGGAGCTTGTAGAGCCCAGGATTTTGCAGTACAAACTGCTCGAGCCCATTCTGTTGTTAGGAAAGGTAAATTTCGTGATTTATTCGCTGCTCATGGCCTTAAATTGTTAATGTTGTGACGTGCAGTTCTAAACAATTGATTGTTTTTTTTTCAGGATCGGTTCGCAGATGTGGACATCAGAGTTAGAGTAAAGGGTGGTGGTCATGTCGCCCAGATCTATGCTATTCGTCAAGCTATCTCCAAGGCTTTGGTGGCATACTATCAGAAATGTAAGCTAAATTCGTTGGGTAGCTCTGTTCTATTCTATTTAGATAGATCAACTGATTTGTTGTCGCCTTACCATTGTTAGGAATGCATGTGTACCCTGGTTAGGGTTTGCTGCGAGCCATGAATTCCTTGAAGTCGTTTTTTTCGCAGTATCTAAGATGTGTGTGCCTTAGTGTTGTAGTATGCTATTAGGGTCCTATTCCAGAACAGTTACAGGCCGTTAAATTTTTAATCCGCGTACTTGGTCCACTGTTTGAACTATTTTTGAAAAATATTTGAAATTAAGCCATTTCACACTGAGGCCACAAGGGTTTTGAGAATGTACAAGGATCTGCGATTGTACGGAGGAAAATCCTGAATAACTAGGAGCCGATAATATGGTTGTTGCGTCTGGCAGAATAACGGAAAGCACGACTTATTACTGAGTGCAATGCTCATAACTTAATCGTGTATGTTTTATAAATTGCAGATGTTGATGAGGCGTCAAAGAAGGAAATTAAGGACATCCTGACCCAGTATGACCGTAGCCTGTTGGTTGCTGATCCTCGTCGCTGCGAGCCCAAGAAGTTCGGTGGTCCAGGAGCCCGAGCCCGCTACCAGAAATCTTACCGTTAATTTCATACTTTCCCATTTTATGTATGGTGATGTGTTGAAATGGGTTAGCAGCCCCAACATAATAAAACGATTTCTTTTAAGGAAGTAACATCCTCTGCGTGACCTAAAACAGCTAGATTTTATTGTGCCTTCAGAACTTCAGTCGTTCACTTGTGCACCAATCTATGCCTGATCTATTTGTTATTTATAATTCATTTCCCAGGTAGCTCTCCTACCGTTGCTAGTGAAAGCACTTAAGTGTTGCCAAGACCATAATGTCATAAGAAAATGTCAGCTGATATCATTACTACTATCATGATTGACCTCAACTCTTTCTTTTCTGACAGCATCCGTCGTATCTTGTTACCGAGAGTAACTTGTAATGATTTGCATTTTAATTTTTTAAATGGAACTTGAAGGTCTCAGCTGATCGTAACTATGGGAAACGGAATGGCATCGCCCTCGCTCTGCTTTTACAAAATTTTGCATGAGGAACTTGCTCATCTTATCGCTATATCCGTATCCTATCCGTCCTGTAATGAATGGACTACAGTTGCTAGTGCTTTATCGCTCCCAACGTAGTTATCATTATTTTCCTTGTACATCCCTTCCTCCTTTGTAGGATCCCACCATTCCTTTTGTCTAAATGACTCTGCTACTTGAGATGTATTTATTTTGGCCTATCAAGTGATTAAAGTAAAAGAATCCAAGGTCACTTATTGGCAGCAGTAAATAGGAAGACTGGTAGCGAGGGTGTGAAGCATTAGCTAATGTCAGCTACAACTGCATTAAGACTACATCACCAGGATACAGCGAAGGAAAGCGCAGCAAGAAACCCAGACTTACGCCAACTTGAAATTTTATTGACTTGGCGGCCCAGAATTCCGGCGAGTAGTATTGTAGGAGAGAAAAAATAATTAGACAGCTCTCTTAACGTACGTCCAAGCAAGCTGTTTACCAGACCCAGGAAACTTCATGATTTAGAAAATGCAGACCAAATGCTCATAAATTACGGCTCGTACAAGATTATATCGAATCCTTCCTCCATAGCTTTTTTTCTACTTTTCCTCTTCACCCTTGCAATACAATACTCCTTGCATCATAAAATCTTCATCTGGTATGGTGGTAGTAGTAGTAGTAGTAGCAGTAGTAGTAGTAGTAGTAGCAATAATAACACAAAGCCAATGGTAAGCTATACCGACTGAAAGATTACATTTCCAACTCCCCTCACGTATCCAAGCTAAATCGTATATTTTTCTCAATCAATTCCAATCAAATTCATTTTGTAACAGCAAGAGATAATAATAATATGTCCTCTGCAGCTACTTGCTTCTATGAGCTTCTTCTTCGTGCTGTTTTGTGATCCACCTGAGGAGATTAGTCAAGTTGTTTTCGCAAAAAAACTATGGTCTGCTCCTATTCACGACACCCCATGGACTCTTGTTATAGTATAGTAGTGCGCACTGCTTTTTAGGTTGCAGCAGTCAAAGTTTTGGCACAGGTTCGTGTCACATTCTTAATTCATAGTGTCTGAGATGGGGGTACGTGTTTCCATATGACGACGATCCTTTTGTCGTCCCGTAGCCACCACTTGGTTCTTATAAGTTGGGAACTATTAATGAGCTTGTAGTGATCCTTTATAGTCTCTTTATTTTGATCACTCGTGGTGCATTCTTGCACACGTTTGTGTTACAAAGCCAATCCGCCATTGCTGCGCCACACGTCTAGAAAAGATATGTCTTTGATTAAACCTCAAAAATATTTAGGGAATTAGGTTCCGAATGTAATAATAATTGTACTCTTGCCATTTGGAACGAAAAGAAGCCCAAAGCTAACAGCTACTGTATGCTACTACAATGGACCTGGAACACGGCACGCAGCAGCCATGTTGTATCACATTGTACAGCTTTTTGATTTTTCTCATTTATAACATTAACCCATAGCGGCGCCGTTTCTCCAACAGGAAAACTGCGTAGGCAGAAGTAAACGGTAATCTCAAGTTTTTGGGATGATATGCTCTGACGGAAACAGGAGCGATAACGGAACTGCGGAAAAATTAATGTTGTACAGTGCATCTGAATATTATTTTAATCCCACTCCTTTCATCCATCATGAATGCACATCGAACGTGACAGAGGACATAAGGACGAAAATTATTTTGGAATTCAAGCTCAAATTAATAATTCTACGGATCAGCAAAATAAAAAAAAAGTAGCGGAGGAGAAAAATGTCGTAAAAAAACTTTTTTATATCTTCAAAGGGGCAGGGCAATATTCTTTCTCGTAGATTGATTTTATCTTAATTGTAAGCAGAGCGTGAGGAAAAATGAAAAACGATCCTCGTGGGTTTAGGAATTAATACTGACTGATTCCAGCAAGCAATTTTTTTCAGACAAGCGCCCACAACAACAGCAAACATAAGTCACATCAATGGCTTTCATAAGAGAGACGAAGAAGATGAAGACAAGACTACCGCAAATCAGTTTTTACTTAAGAAAAGCATCTGACTTGTCTCCATAACAGAGATGAATGAATATGATTAAGATGTGATGCTCTGCATGGGTGCATCCCAGGAGGTAATAAAAAAAATTGTACTTAATACTACAAAGAACATAGGCCCTGTTGTTGCTCAATATGTAAGATTGTTAGCTACAGCTTGATGATCAGGAGGGGACCTACCTTAACAGACCATGACAACAAGAACTGACAAAGAATTAATCATCATGTCTTCTCAACTCTCACGCAAAAATTTCCTTCAAGGATGACCAATTTCTTTTTCAGTGTGTAAATAATGCCGGGGATTAAGATGGTGAACCTGCTGTAATAATTATTATTACAATCGGAGCAATCTATCAAATATATTTTATGCATTATTAAATTCCGTAAGCGTAGCAATTCCAACAATTATGGCTATCATCATCACGGTTGGCTACAAAAAGTTTGCATTGTTCATGCGAAAGCATATTAGTATGTTACCCGATATATACCGAGTCCCTTCTTTACATTCTGATAATATGTTCACATCTGCTGGGACGGTTCTTGTTCCACCTGATAACTGGAATATGCTTTGACAGCAGCACTTCTTACACATAAATGTAATACTAATACATGAAGGCTGTTAAGAGAGACGGGAAGAAGATGATTGTACATAGAGGAGAATGAGAATGTGAAGGCGAAGGAGAAAAGATGAGGTTCTATATTTGGAGGCGGCTATTTTTTCAGCTTCTTCTCTCCTGGCTGGCCGTGAACAAGTTAAGTTGATCTTTGCAAACTATTTTGCATTCAGGATCCGCAGTAGTAGCTAAAACTTATCCTCCCAGCCCGAGTTTTCTGTTCTGAAAAAAATCTGCTCAACACATATTTTTTCTACCGCTCCCAGCCAGCCTTTCCTCGGTGCTGCTGTTGTGCCCGCCCTCGCCAAAAAATCTTTTAGCCTTCATTCATACAATTTCTAGAGTTAGTAATCCTCGTAAACGCATCATCTTCACAGCTCTCCCGGATCATACTTGAGTCCTCAAATGTTCGGAGCTTCCGTTGTTTTTCTTGTTCCTGTTGTTACATACTTTACTTTACTTGTGTAACGCTTGCCCCCTTCTATAGTTGTGCTGAGGTAAAGAATAATACGGTGCCTGAGCAGTCTGTAACATTGTCCTACAGTTAAGTGGTTGAGTGCTTATGAACAAACCGTTCAAGTGGAAGCGTTACAACAGCAACAACAACAGATTTTTCCACCTCTTGTAACCTTCCGTTTTTTCTTGTGCCTTTCATTGTTGAAGACTTTAAACTTGAAAATCTATTACATTCATCAACTACATTGCTACCACTACTGAGATTCTTGAAGAAGTAAGTGGATTCTGAGGAAGATTTTGCATGTCATTGTGACGCTTGAGTAAAAGCTTACCATCATCGACCTTTAATGTAACCAAAGAAACTGCAACAAGAACTGTCTAAAAACAAGGGGGGAAAAGTATCCCTGCGTTTCTTCAAAGTTTGCTCGTTCTTACTGTGCTGATGGTTGTTGCTTCGGTACCTGGAAACGGATTTTTTGAACTGTGACTATACAAGAGGTATTAGGGGCAACGTGTGCACACACAGATCTGAAGAAGAACTGCTACCCACATTTCTTGGCGTCTCACTAACGCAATCGTCTTGTCCGTCTGCTCGCGAGTTTGCTGTTAAAAACAAACAGAAAAAACCGCACGTATTGTTTTCCCCACATATTTTCCCTTTCAAGTGTGTGCGTTTTTCTATGCACTCATTCTGTACCCAAAATTCAGCATCATCAGCAACATCTTCTAGAATAACTCATTCATCGCTCCGATAAAAAATTTTACCTTCGTTCTTGCCACAATCGTTTCTCAGCTTATTTCGGATACATCCCTCTACGCCTTTTCTACGAGAAGCAAGTTTCATGAATGTGTCTGTGTGTGCGTCCATTGTGAAACAAGTTTTGTTCTTGTTACGTGAGTAATTCATATTACAACAGCGACCGAAGAAGAAAACATCAAAGTCAGTACTTAAAAAAATTATGGTGGCAATTCCTTTTTGAGAGCAAATATTATCATTAAAAAGCTTCTTTGCAACTGACCACCAAGAAAAGTCTGTGAGTCAGGATTTTGCTGTTGCTGTTGCTGCTGCCGTTCTTCATCGTTGGAAATACTACTCGTGTTATAAAGTAAGTGGGCAAAAAATTAAAATGAAGATACACAGTTTTTTCTGACTCATTCGTAGGGAATGCTAATACAGTAGTATGTGGGAGCTTGAGATGGAGTCTTTTGCTATGGCTGTAAGCCTACAACTGCTTCTTTTTGCTACCTCGGATGTCCCTTTCCAATTGACTGCTTTTTGGACCTGCTATCTACAAAAGAATCATAATGTTGTTCCCTTCTGTTTTAATTTTTACCTTTATTTTCCATCTCCTCTTCATCATCATCATTCGTCATCATCCTTGCCTTTGTTGAAAGGTGTGACTTCCTGTGTTAAGCATCTACTAATAATAACAGCATGCTGCTTAACCTGTCTCAATGGCTTGCATAGTATATGTGCTCCAACTTGTATTAGTGTTAGTGACTGTACAAAGAGCCGGAGGATGAGGATGAAGAAGGCATTACATGCAAACATCCCATTATTATGAGTAAATAGTTAACTGTGATTTTTTTGCGGCCAACTGTTGAACCCCCAACATTGAATTTTTTATTGCATGCATGCTATTTCCGTCGCCTACTCACACACTATTCCTATGTCCCTGTCGGAGGTCAAGGAAGAATATAATAATTATTATTACTCCTCTCGATTACTAATTCAGCTTGAATCATTTTGATTCAAGCTGAATTCAGGTAGCTACACAATTAAATTATTCCATTCGTTTACAACAGTATCATTTAAATTGGCATCAAAATAGGGAAGAGCAGCAGCGGGTGTCCGGGCTGTCCCGCGACAGAACCATTTTGTAGTCATGAGGAGACACGTCCCAGTTCTAAATACTTTTCCATAGTGTACTTTTGTACGCTTTTGTTCCACAGTATCTATCTATACAGTTACTTTGATGGACAAAAATAATTGAAATTTGGGAATTATACTGCGAGAGTAGGGCAGATTATTAAAAATATAGTTTTATGGGTTAACTACTGCGATGATGACAAGGTGATTGTCCTCTTACCTGGTCCCTCCAATGATAATGTTATTTCATAGGCTTGGACGCAGTCAGGTTTCTTTCTAAATGTGTTACCCTATTAGTAGAATAATACTTGTGAATTTTTATGGCATTTTCATGATCAAACGGCACAGTTAGGACTCAAGTATAGTCCCCTTTTCTTCCATTTTATATTCCTCATCATATGCTGTCTATCCATTGAGCAGATATTTAGTAAATGTTTTATTTTCATTATGACAGCTTCTTTAGGCAGGTGATTAGGCAGTTTCATTTATGCATGAATGCAAGGTGGGCTTAATAATGCAAGCATAATTGTTATTACTGTGGGTGACATAACAGACTGCGACAGTCTTAAGGATTACGCTGAGGGGGGCTACGTTAAGTTAGGATTTCTTATGCGTGCGTGGGATCAGCATTACAGGAGCTATTGGTAAGAGAAAAAATGCTAATCACACACACACACACACACGGGCTAATGACTTGATAGCGCTTCTATATAATGTCAATAATTAAGGGTAGCGCTACGGGGATATAAAAATCAATACATATTCTATGGACCGTAACAACAGCATCACCTAATAGGCAAGATCCATTTGACTCCATCATACATGGTGAAGAAATGATAGCAGAATTATTTGCTTAATGTAAAAAATGCATACATGTGGTGGCTTTTGAGGAACGAACGAACGAACGAAGCAACTAAAGGGTTCATCCGTGGATGATATTTTGCATCCGCTTTAAACCATGTTGAACTTCCTCTTCTGCAAAATAATATCTCTCCTCATCGCATTCACTTTGCCATGCTCCATTGACCCTTTATATGTGGATTTTAAATGATAGTGTGATATATGGGAAGAGCTTGGTAAAGTTGTCAACCTGAGCATATAAGTAAACTACTGCATGTGTGTGTGTGCGTTTGTTAATATTAAAATAAGTCCGAGCTTAAGTGAATGCCCTTTTGAGGTATTAAGCACTCAGCGGGGTCCAACCAGTCTTCACCTTTCCATTTACCGTGTGTATGATGTGTGTATGTGTCGTCCTATCCTGTTGTCATCGCTACTCATAATGATAACTGCATATAGAAGTTGATTAATTTTCATAATAAGTACATGACAGTGCTAAAATCCAGAGTAAATGCTACTGTTGTACACAAGGGAGAGGATGATGACGATGCATGAAGAAGAGGAACTGTCAACGGTGGTCCTTTAAAAACTGTTACTGCTGCATAAATGATCCCGCAACTTTTCTTACCGGAAGAGTGAATAACTAACTTTAAAATGCGTTAGATTGCTCCAACCACCACCAACATTGCTATGGAAAACCCACCACCACCACCACCTACCTCAAGAATATATATTATGCTTGGTTGGAAATATTAGAAAGATTTAACGTGTACACGCACACTACTTACGAGTGCCTTACACTCCTTCCTTGGGGTTATAAATTAAAGCTGGTAAGATTATATGACGCTGTAAACACATACTAGATTTGATCATGATAGCGATAAAACAGACATTTGACTTTTGACCTACCGAGAGAGTTACAACTGATTGACTCAACTATAGCAGGCAGCATGCTGCAGAAGTTCAATATATATTTCACGCATCCAAAACTTGCTCAAAGCATCATGATAAATAATGATGCAAAAATTCTCCTGCATGAACACGCACATAGTAGAACGGTTCAACTCATAATACTTTTGCCAACATTTTGCGTTGACAGACTTGTTTTTTTCTTCTCTCTCTCTCCCTCCTTTGAATTCTTTCTTGCTGTCTAATTTTTTTTTATTCTGTAACATTTTTGAACGAATTTAGCATGTGGTGGTATATTATGCTTTTAGAGTACAGGGAAGAGAGAGAGAAGGAATGGCATGGAATGGAAGAGTGTTGATTCAATTCTTAATTCATCCCATATGTATTATAGTTCATGATGATCCAAATGAGGGAGACTTTTAGCCTGAAAAATTAGATTCAGATCAAAGTAGTTCATTACAATCTCTACTCATGCGTGTATACAAAACCTTCCTTATTAACGGTTCACTAGATTCATGATGCATGCGGGTGGAAATGTAAAAAGATGATGATAAATATGTACATTTTATCAAAACCATCGCCCTCATAGTTGTAGTAGTTGTTCCTATTCCAGAAATTACGTCTCTTTATTCCTGTAAAAAAGTCCTCAAAATGGCCATCATTGTGTGGTTGCATCCGGAAGATAGGAAAATTTAGTCTCTAATGTTGTGAATGGAACCGTTAAAATTCTGGGGGCATTTATCACGAAATGGGATCACATTCATTTAAATGCTAAGAAAATTTACCAAGCGCCATCCTGGCACTTATCATTATAGCGTGGGATACAGGGCGATCCCGGTTGCAGCAGCAAATAACTGCGGATGCATGGATCCTATCCGTGCTGCTTGCTCAGAGTATGGCAATCTCTCATGATGATAGTGTTGTTCCTATTTCTGTCATTTCCATGGTATAATCATCATTCCTTCTGACTGGCTAAAGTTGTGCAGTGCATTACATTAATAGAAAAGTTTTCGCAGCCCACGATGAAGGGGCAGCTTGAAAAAGCGGGTCATCGAATCCACACAAATCCAAACATTAGCAGACAGACACCACAATAACATGATCCGTGCATTGACTAATGGGAAAACTAAGGCGGACAGGAGAGACGGTAGTATTATAAAGTGACTGGAGAGATGTGTTGACTTTAAAATTGCATGCATACGCGAAGAGAAGAAGAAAAAGGTTGACAACAAGATGAAGTCTTCATTGGATTCGTCTCCTTCTTCTTCTTCCTTCCCCCATAACATGATATCGGCACCTGTGAACATTTTTCATCAACTGTTTGTTCATTTTAACGCTAGCATTTTAACACCGGAATGAGAACATTGACTTGACATTATTTCGTCTCATCCACTCCTCCTGTCTTGTCTCTAAACTATAAGCATGAGTACTTACTTAGCACAATCAAAGGAGCATATCCGCTTCCTATCAACTATCTACTAATAGCTTGTACAACACTCCTACCAACCAATACTACTCTGATACATTAAAAAGTAACAGACCGTCGCGTCGTCCTGTCCATATCCATTCAATCTTTTGCTTTGGCCATATGTGCAAATGTGTGTGTATGTTTACAGTGTGCGTAAATGTGTGTGTCCATCATAAAATGTGATCCGTAAGTGCTCGCTCGGAGACGTCCACTTTACTCCAAGGACATACAACAAGTCTGACATATATGAGCGATAAACCTGTGATTGAGCAAATGTTTGCAAAACTATTCTCGTAATTCTCATCATCATCATCAGCATCATCAAAAGTCGCCTCGTTTCTCATTTTTCTTTCTCAACAGCAGCAGCAGGCAGGAGGAGATGAAGAGGCGGAGATAAGGAAATCATGTTTTAAAGTATTCTTATTTTTTCCTCTCATCAGAACCCTTCATGTAATGTTTACGCTAGCAATTAAAATAGTTAAGATCTAACAAGTAGAATCCAATGTGTGTCTCCATGTGTCGTCTGCTAATCTCCGTTTAGTACTTCCACTTGAATTATTCCCGTTTTTTTCTTTAAGCCACCGCAAACAAAGAGATAAAAAAATTCAAGTGCAAACTTGCACTTGAAACACAACAGTTAAGGAGCTGGTGGAAAAAAGGCAAAACAAATAAAATCAAGAGTAATGTTTAATTATTTCTGCCATAATGCCATTCACATCATCATCACCATCGTCGTCACCATCATCGTCATCGTCATCATCAATCTAAAAAGAACAAGCGAGTGGCGACTTAAAATTCTTTCCGTAATAATAATAACAATAATTATAAATCCATGTTACATTATAATGTATTGCACAAACTGATGATAGTGGAAGAAGAATGCAAAATATCTGTTCTAACGATAGGCAGAGAAAAAAGTGCTCATCAATCTAAAATGACTCACAGGAGCAGACATACATGTCATATGAGGTTGCGCTGTTATTGGAAGGGAGAGTACAACAGAATAACCCTGAGAGCCTTCCTCGTATGCTCTCACTCCGTCAAAACTTAACATATAATTAGGAATTTTCTACTTATAATAATCATATTCCACTCCATGCTACATTTTTTTCTGCTAAATATCTGCAAGACTGATAGAGCAGCAGCGGGAGTGGATGATGATGATGATGATGAGAAATAATGGAGAAGGACTGAAGAGTGAGGATACCTACCTGAATGATTTGACCTTTTCCTGTCTACTTTGAATAATTAGCGGACTAATACATCATTGGATGAGTGAGAGGGTGGAATATTTTGCGAGCTGTGAAAAATTGCAAAGATTTTGAGTGCACATTGGGCAACATTGTTGGGGACCCTTGTAATTTTGGAATCATGGGAAATGTTTGATGATATTCATGGGAAGAAAGGGGATACATTGACAAGAGAACTTATATAGCATTGACACAAAGCAATTTTTATGGAGCAATGATACAATAGCTTTATGTAACTCTCCTGTCTGTCTTCCCAATACTTTTATTTTCAATAATTTGGGCAAAAAGGAGTAAACAAGGGGAAAAGCCCAGGGCTGGTTTCTTGTCAGTTGACAGAAAGAAAAAAAATCCACTGGGCTTACCAGGTGTGAGTGAGTGATAGCTGTAGCCGTAGCTACGCAGTAGAAATTAGTTTTGAAAAGATCAAAAACCAGAAATGAATAGGTTAGTCAGCTTGTGTAGGATATAGGGAAAGATTAGATAGAACTGAACCCTTTTCCTTTTAATTTTCCTTAAGCTTCCTTTTTTGCGCATTTCTGCTTCTGCTCCAGTCCTTCCAGTTTTTGCAAAATTTGCAACAACAGTTTATCTCCAAGAATCTAAAGTGGGTGACAACGATGATGATAATAAAACGAATGCTAATGATGTCTTTTTTTGTTTACAATGTAATCGGTCCACCAGAGATTTTTGCTCCCTGTAATATGGCCGTAATAATAGTAATTGACGCAACGTTAATGAGTCATATAAAAAAAGTAGTAGTAGTAGTAATAAATGGAG
>JAQFYD010000484.1:0-18405 GCA_034694225.1 Bourletiella hortensis | reverse complement strand
ATCATCGCAGTATTACTACGCTCCGAGTCTCATTTCACGTCCGGACGTGTATTACCTGCATTATTTCTCCCACCCCCCTCCACCGGCCATAGTTAGCGCGAACATGAATGCTAATAAAGAAGCTATGACACATAATGACTCTCGTTACCTCTACGTACAAGAATATCAAAATCATTAGGAGTAAAACTTTCGCAGTGAAGTCAGTCCGTCAGGCTGTAATCTCTGATGATGCGATGTTGTATCAAACTTTCCGTAACCTGGTCAAAACTTTACATTCAGAAGGCCTCAAGGTGTGCTATTTCTACGCACCATCATAATTACTGTACAGTCCTAGCCCAAATGAAACATGTTATGTACACTTATTCCAAGTAATCCTAATTGGATATCAAACCTGTTCCCATGGCATCCGTTACCAACACGCATTTCATTTGCAAGTTGTTACAAACTGAGTCCATGAGCCGGCTAGACTAAAAATAACTATCCCCTTAGCTTGGCTCCACATTAGGAAACGGGACGAATCGTTCTAAGTTCACTGTGATACTGATAATGAGGTCATCAGCTTCCCTGTTGAAACTCTCATCAGGGAAGCTAGTTCAATGCTAGGTCTCAAGTTGAGACCTAGCATTGAACCAACATTGCTAAGCAAGCTTGTAGGATTTGTAGGAAGAAAAGGCTAAGCATTAATTTCACTGAAAGGACTGTAAGTTCTCAGGAAACGAATTGTTACAAACTAGCTGAACCTAAGGGGCCAGCTCACTTAATTTTAAGTTGCTCTGATTACAACGGTTTAAAAAGTAAATGACTGAGTAATTGCAATTATTGAGAAGCTATTCTCTGTTCAAAGAAGTACCGTAGGAATTTTTTTGGTCAAACACATTTTGCAATGCCAATGATCACATGAATGCCGCCGACGACAGGTAGGAAAACCCCCGGATATGACTTTCTTAAGGTCTGAATGTCGAAGCGTTCGCTACTGTGAAGAAATGTTCGCCGGCGTTTTCTTGGGAAATGCAACGTGTCTTCTAATCCGCTACTTTTCTTCGTATACGAAATAGCACAATTTTCAGAAGGGAATACAATTCTGCTTCTGTTATTTAGATCAAACCCTCTGTACGAAACGGATGAAACTAGGTTAAGCAATAGCCTTGATTTTACTGTATTTCTATCTGGTTTATTGGAAATGATTGAAACATTAAAAGCGTTGCACGAACAAGCTATCAACATTTTTTGCTTCAATTTCAATAACTCATGCAATAAACTTCAGTTGCGGGATGCCAACTGAGCTGTAATGCGCAGCACACTTATTAGAACTAGTATTGATAACTTTCTGCTTGAGTATATGTTCACTTTTATTTACGTTCACAGGCTATCGAAAATTATTTTCTCCATTATCCAGCACAGTCGAAGCGTAAGTAGAAACTAAAGTTCCTGGAAAAATTAAATCCGTTTTTGTCCTCAATTTTACATAAGACAGCGAGGCGTACTATGGCGTACGCTTATCAAGTAATGTGGCCATGAACATCTTGGAGGAAGTGGACTTGTATTCATTGAGTTTATCGTTGCCAACTTGAGGTGACATGGAAAGACTTCCTTGCACGTGCAACTTAAATTCAGTGGTTTAATCTGTTTCCTTTGGCTACATGAATTCATACCTATTCGATGCATGATGGACTTCGTTCGTTTGCACGAGTGAAGGTTCACTGCTGTAGGCATAGTCGAAGACACCCCTCAACCGAAGTAAATTTCGACAAGGCAGTACATACGCGTCCCTCATATGTTTCAAGTGGTATCGATACCACTGGATACGCATGACAAGTCTAGAAAAGACTGCGTTAACGGATTTCGTTGTAACGTACTAGACCAGAATTTCAATTTCAGAGTGTGTATGAAAGGTCACGGATTGAGGCGTCTGAGCAGAATAATAAGACCACTACTGGGGTCCAATTTCAACTTTGGGCTACCAACAGGACAAGAGCCTTAGCGCCGTGTAATAGCAATGCAGTGGAAAGCCGTGTCCCATGGAGTAAATTTAAGAGCAGGAAACTTTATCCAGTGAAAGCTCAGTCCTTCATTGCCGCACATGCAGTGCATAATACACGTACACCCATACAGTCGACCGGCAGCTCCGATAGCTTTTGCACAGTGAAAGCAATACGTGTTGAAACATTCAGCATGGTTTGGGGTCTTACATGCGTAAGTGGATCCAAGTCAATAGCTTTTGTGCTTAATCGGTGTTACTAGCAAAGATTTCCAGTTTATTTCCTTGACTTACAACGTATACTTTATAGAGCTCTAAGGTTACTGCCATTTCCCGAACGAAATTTATTTCCCTTTGTAATATCTTGAAATTGAAATGTTGCTCCTTATTGCAGCCTTCGTTAGTAGTTTCAGAATCTTGCGTATTCCTTGCTCACTTGTTCCTCTTTCAATTTAAAGATCAGTCCTTCTTACATTTGGAGTTATTCCATTGAACTCTTTGAGACATCGTTTGCGTGCTACGTCTTCGTTTACTGAGAGAAAACGGTGTTGAGTGCCATTCGAAGGGAAAGCCCTTGAAGATGATACCCTTGTTTGTCGCCTCAGAATCGTATGCGGATACACTTGCTGTCTAAGAACTGGAAAACACCGAGTCCGGGGAAAGCGGTTGGAATCGTGGCCGTGTAAAACATCAATCCAGTTCCATACATATGCATACACGGCGTGCCAGGAATGAAAGAAAAATCGGCTCTTTTTCTGCAAAGAATATTCTCTCCTCTTATCGAACTAAGGGATAAAACGACAAATTTGTTTTTCGAAGACCCACTTCTGTAGTGCGATCTCAAAGAAAATATTTTGAACGCGTGGCATGCACAAGTACAGCAAGAAACAAAATCCTTGTCTAAATTGTATGTCATTCACAGAAAAATATAAGATCTCACAGGAATTGTAAGAAGAAACAGCTGTGTCAGATTGGATTTGTATTCGTTTAATCGTTGTGAATCAAGGCCCAAGGCTGAACCTTGTCCTTCAGTGCCGCGGGATGCGGCCACAAAGGCAAATTTGGTTAGCCTCTTACCATACCGTAGCATTCAGACACTTATGATTCGTTTTGAAGCGTAGGTATCAGTAGAAAAAACATCTCATTTTGGCAGGATCATAACGGATGGAGCAGAAGAGCTTCTACCATCTGGGGTAACCCAGTTCGAGCTCATAGAAATATTTGAAATAGATTACCTAGTCCATAGGACTCCGCATCAATCATGAGGTCAATTTACCGTAGTTACCTTCCTGCGTATAAGACCAAGTTCTGTGACTAATTCATCAGCGTTCTTGCATTGTCGTCGTCGTATTTTCCAAGAAACACTCGAATGCAACAGATGCTCATTCCTCCAGCAATACCATTTCTTTATAAATACTGCAGCTGGCTTTCAGGCTTAGATGACGTGGTATTACCGAAAGGTACACAAAAATAGCATTACTAAATTCTGAGTTTCATGAATTATTTCACATGAATGTACACGCTCCTATCAACGTGAGTGTAAGTAATAGTGTAACCCCTTCCTCATGTCATGCCGCCTTTTATAGCTGAGGTGTCAACTGTATGTAAACGAGACCACACCTTGCACTTTGAAACCGCTTTCAACCCCAACAATAGTTACTAGAAAATAACCGTGGATCATGTTTCCAGAACGGTTCTGTTGGCATTTTGCCGGCCCTTGCATATCTGCCTTTGTAAACTGGTTCAAACTGTTAAGTGAAGAATAGTGCTTGCTTACCTCAATGTGGTGGAGTGTCAAAGGTGTTCTTGAAAGTAGAATTGCTAATAGGAGCTAAACGGGGGAATGAGAAATAGCGATGGAGATGGCAGTAGGTGAAACATGCACGAAGTTTCTATGGAAAGCTGTCGTTGTTGTTATATCAGCTTTCACAATGCATTGGATACATTCGACTGCCTATTTAAAAATACGACTCTAATCATAGTCATAGCAACTTGGCCACCTGGGATGAAAGCGGAATAAGAAGTCTTTATAGTCTCCTAACCCTCGATGAATGCATAACTGCGGATTCTCAGTTCTATGTCAGGTCTTGGGCTAGTACAGTTATTAGTTTGATAAGCTATAACTGAGCCCGTTATCGGTCAATGTGGATTGTCACTGTCAAAATTTTTACGTTAGTGGAAATTACCAATGTCTGTTTATGAAACGTAACTAGAATTTGACATCTGACATTTTGTCAAAATGTCACTGTCAACAGTCTTTGTCAGTTATATGACATAGGCCCCAGGTGTGCTCGCAAAACAGCAAGGAAAGAACCGCTATAATTTAGGACCAAGAAGAATTACATTTCGTTACCAGAAAAATTGATCCAAGCTTCGCAAATGATAGTATTGATGCTGGAAATTAGATTGCATGGCAACTGAAATATGAATAGCTACACGGAAGGAAATCCTTTCGCATCTCGTTCGAGTCCCGTCTCGGAAGTGTATTTTTATTGTAACGTAGCTTGTACCTTCTTCTATAATTGGAAACCCGCGACAAGTTCGATAACTTTGGCTGCCTTTTTTGAGGCACCTGCTCTACGATTTGAGATAACTTACTACTCGCAAGTTTTATCAACAAGAGTCCATCCATGATGGTTAGCAACCGAAATTTTAGTTTACACCGCACACCGCGCTACGCTCTCCACGAAGGAAATAGGACACACAGAATCAGGTAATGCAGCTATAGCTGACACTTTTTGCGGGTTTTCTTGACTCTTGAGTGCAGACAGCCAGTCCAACGGATGATGACATATCTGGTGCAAATGTCCCGCAAGCCTTGGAACAACCCCACTTTTGTGTTGCCGAAAATGCCTGTGGATGCAGAAGATAGGTAAAACTACATGGTACGGAGTATCTGCTGCACTCCTAGTTTCATTAGTTCTGCTTTCCTATGAAATTTACACCTAAAATAAATTCTATTTTCCTTTTTGGTGCTGAATTCCTGCCACTTTCAGGAGAAAATTCATAATCATGAACACAAATTTCACCATTTAAATTGCCTATGCGTGCTTCGTACTAACTCCGTCCTTTTCAACTTCAAATAGCTTTTCGTAAAGGGTTTAGTGGGATTCCCATCTCCAAAAATTCCAATTTGCTCTATCTTTGCCAAAGTAGATATTTGGGACGCAACAGGATGGGTTGTTCAGCTCCGGCATTATCAAAAGAGTGACTAAAATTTAATAAAAGGGCTGATTCAACGCGTGGAGGCTAATTTCATAATTTCCTGGAATTGACAAGAAATATTGTGTGAGCTCAAAGGTCTGAAAAAGTATGCTGGGGCTTTGTTGAGTAATGAAATGCAGTCATTAAGGTCTTGTTATTTCCGAAAAGGATGTATCGACACTGTGCCAAAGCATTTGTGCTTTGTCAAGGACTTGCTGAATAGAAGCCACGGTAAACTTTTGTTCGTAACGAGCTCGTAGAATTGAGTCTACTGTTTGTACACGTGAAAAATAAAAATTACCGATCTGTAATATGCTAATATATAAGAGTCTACGAGGCGAAGGTGTTAATGTACAGTGTGATTCAAAATGATAGACACAACTTTTTGTCAATCATTTAGAAACGGGTGATCGTATAAAATTATTTGCTACACCAAATGAAAGCCAGGTCTTGGAAAAAATGTTTGATATATTGTTCATCCACGTCGGTGCTACCAAGCCAAAGTTATGGACGAATGAAGAAAAAATAGTTTTTTAACGTTTATATGTAATACGTTCATATGAAAAAATCAGGAATTTTGAAAAACTAAATTCGACGCCACAACAGAAAAAGTACTTTTTAGGCGTTTTTGACGATTTTAAAACTTTTGGATGCTTGATCCAGGAGCCCAATTTTGAAAAAAATTGCTTTGGGAAGCGTAAGGTTCCACGACTGTTATTTATTTTCTTCATTTTTCCATGCACTCAGTGTGGAATTAAAGAAAATGAAAATAAATTGGCACATAAGCGTGCTTGAAAAATAGTAAGGGCAGGACTATTTCAGTGATTTAAGTAGGATTCGATTTCGTTACTAAAGTGATAGATAAACTATGCAAATCAAAGTCATGATTATGATGCTGCAAAGAACACTGCATAGCAACTGAAACATAAATAGCTACACGTAAGGAAATCCTTTCACGCACATCTTTCGAGTCCAGTAAGAATTGTATTGTACTATTACTCTATTACTGTAAAAGCTTGTGCCTACTCTTACTTGGAAACTCCTACACAAGTCTTTAGATTAGGCTAAGTAGGGCACACGTTTCGACAAAAGGGTAGTGATTCGCGCGTTGCCACATCCTGCTGTGCTTATTTGCAGCAGCAACATATGAAATATGAAACTGCGATGGTTGCAAATAATGGATAACTGAGCTTTGATGCTGAGGAGAAGGCTACAGGAGTTAGTCTAGCTCAGATAGAGCCTACTTAAATGGCTATACTTGGCACTTTCGACATCAATCTTTCCATTTGTTACAAGTTTCACTACCGACAAAGGCAAATCCACTAGCTTAGCTACCATATGGCAAAGTATTTTGAACAGGAATCCAATCCATTATGTAAGTAAGTCTACGATTTACGTCCAATTTGGTCCAATGGTTATGGACGCAAATTCTATTATATTATAATAGAATCATATGGAGCAGCACTGATGTGGCCATTAATATTGAAAACAGGTTCCTGTTGCATGAGCGGAGGGATCATAGCCACAGGACCGATGTTAAACACAAGGCCGCATCTGCAGGCGATCATCCATGTAGGTCAAATTGGGCGGAATGTACTCAACATTTTGCAAATGTACATATGTACTCACCAAGCTTGACACAGCACTGACTGAAGTTCATGGCCAATCGAGGAATTCTTATGATTATGTGATGACGCAAAAGGTTATGTACAAGCCACAGTGTTGTAATTTACGCTTATAAAAGCAATAGGATGCTGCACTTTGATATTTGCTCGGAAGCAGCCCCAGGGGCAAGCTCTTTTATAAATGGACTCGCTCACAAGGACAGCCATGGGGATCAAAGCTTGGTTCTGTTCTATTTTGTGTAGTACAAAACAACGGAGTTATGCGCAGCGATGAATGTGCATCTTCATGCCCTTTGACAAGTTGGGGCTTTTTATTTTCTAACTCAATTAGTCTCATAACTCATACCCCCGCAAACTTTCCCGATCTGGAAGAGTTTAATGTCATCAGGCCAGTAGGAGTTTTATTCAAAAGTTCTTCTGGGATAATTTTGTGAAATGGAACCCAAAAGTAAAGGGTAGCGAAATCATTATGAAAGCCAACTTTCACTCTATGCATTATTTATGAGAAACAAGTAACTTAACATTAAGCAAATGGAGGCGCCTGCTGGCAAATGCCTGTAAAATTGTTGCCAAACATAATCCAGAGCTGTAGTATAGGTGTACTACTCAAACGTTGCGCATGTGAATCAAAATTTATTATCGGCAGGTTCCCATTTACACTTTATGCGCCTTTGTATCCTTTTATTGCTGTCTCTTGATGCCTCCCATCTGAACTGTGCGATTCCCTGCAAGGTAATTAAATTTGACCACAGCAAGCGTTTAATCTTGAGACTGTACATTGCAAGTCGTGTGTTGGCCATGGAATCCACACATTCTCATCTCAGCGCACAAATCGTTGCCAGTGAATGTGCGAACAAACGTTCCCGGTTTTCCAAGACGAACATATTCTTCAGTGTGAATGAACGTTTACACACGTAGTAATGCCAAAGCTAACAGGTAAACGTACTTTATTTGCATTTAGGAGAAAATTGAACAAAGCCATCACGGATGCTTTATGAAGTTGTCCTTGAAAATTCCACTTCGTGGAATTTCATTAGGTCTTGCATGTGGCAATTTTTAGTGGGTGCCAAGCACCGGTGAACCGAAACCCGAGCACAATGTAATGTATTTACTGGTGACACGAATTATAATTAAACTCTGTGAGAATTCGGAAAAAGCTGAGCCAAAGACGACTTTGTACCTGGGTGAGGTTCAGAAAGTGTTGAGTTCTAAGGATAGTCATGTGACATCGCTCCAGCTGGGCTGATGCAATGGCCAAGCTTAGGGCACCCCGAATGGCAACAATCAAGGTATTATTGGTACACACGTTTATCAATACGGCCCAAGAATTGGCAATAGGGCTAACTTACTCATTCAAAGACGCAACGAGAAATGTTAATCACAGACGTGGAACTGGGACCACTATCAAGTCATTGACTTTTTGCCAGCATGCACATACGGGCCATTGACATTTTGGACGGCAATTCCGCACCCGCCCTCACACCACTGGGGCTTTAACAAGTAAAGACAGGAGCCTTATGTTCATGTCAGTCCGGAGCACAGATTTAAAATTCAAATAGGCTTTTGCAAGATTATCACAACTTGACTTTTAAATGTTTGCAAGTCAGGATTTTTATTCCATGATTTGTCCATTTTTTTTACATTACAACAGTTCTATTGCGTCGGGTTTTTCTTTTGAACCGAAAGCTTCAGCGTCGATCATCGTGTCATACGCACTTAGAAAGTTGGAGGATCTGCTCTGACCGGCAGGAGACTATGGGAAACATTCTATATTTTTCTATTTCACTATTCTGTAGTTGCAGCGACTTGTCAACCCTGAAGGACGATTCCTATTATTACAGTAGCTATTAATACTAAGAAAATGGACACGGCTCCTCTATATTCCCCATTCCCTGCCATTAATTACTGCACGTTTCTGAATCCATTGCATTGTGATCCGTGTATTTCCAGCTAACAACTACGTCCGATATGCTGTGGCTATTAGTTAGGAGGCAGTAGGAGAAATTTTAATATTTTGGTTATCATTTAAACACGCTCACTGATCAGCGTTGCTGAGGATTTTGAGACCTTCTATCGATGTACATGTATTTCCGTAGAAATTCTTGTGTTTTACTTCCACGTGTACCCATCTCATCCGCAAGTGCCACTACTGACGTCCCATAATAAGTGATTCTTTTTCACCGTTGAATGCAGGAGCTGGAATTTAGTAATAATAATGGACTAAGAATTCCGTCTGAATCTTAATTAGGCAAGAACATGAAGGCTTACAAAAATGAAGACTGCGTCACAGCAGATTTTTCTCCTCTTCCCTTAGTTCCCGACTCATGACGCGGTTACCCGGGACTTGCTCGTCTGCATTGAATTCAAAAGATGAATCTGGACTAAAAGGATAAAAAAAAATGTAAATGACGCAATGAAAAACACGTGATACGCCCTTTGGATCGCGTTCATAATAGCAAAACAAACAGAAATTTACCATCATCTCGCTGTCACAGAGTCTGCGAGAGTAATTAGCTTCCACGCTATTTGCAGCAGCGGCTGCTGGTGCTCCAAGATAAAGCAATTTTTTTTGGATCTGGTTATTTACAAAATTAATTTTAAAAATGTTGAGCACTTAAGGCTTTCAGGCCAGGCTGAAATGGCCCATCCCTTTGAGTTGCAAACCAAGCGCCTTAAAGAAAGTCATAAAATTGGCAAGGATTCCCCTTGTTATGAGGTAGAATGAGCACTCAATTTCACATGTAAGCAAGTAAATCAACAAGATAAGCCGCGTCTACACGGCAGATGTAACCTATTCAGGGTTCATACAAAACGTACGGTAGTGCCGGGTAGCTCAGCTGAAATATTGCAGTGTAGACGGGGCTTAGGAGAAAGCATAATGTTCAAGAGGACGTGCACTGACCGCCAGCCTTGTGAGTCCCTTCCTTTGCTTACTGAGGTAATGAATAACATGCATAACACTTGCTAGCCAATTGCATGAAATTAATTATTTTAACTTGCTTCTAACAGTACGCGATCATCAAAACATCGGGGTGCTTTATACTGAACTATAGCTGATTCTGATTACAAACTTTATCTGCACGACCATGAGACTCATGACATACGTGTAGCGCACGAATTTTCAGTGATTATTACGGCGGTAGCTGCAGCGAAATGTTTCTTAGGCAGTAATCTTCATTTATTCATGTCGGACGGTAGGAAAGATTTGGAAATTATAGAGAGTTTTACAAGTCTAACACAACTAAACTTTTATAATGGCAATTCAGGATTTTATTAGCTGATTTCCACATAGTCAAATAGCGTCGGGCTTTTCATTCAATCCGAAGCCTTCCGATTGTATCAATCCAGTCATGTACGGCTACTTTAACTGAAAAAGTGAGAGGATCTAATGTGAACAGCAGGATACAATAGTGATAATTCTATATTATTAATTAACGAGCAGAACCGTAGGAACGTTCGCTCACAAGTCAGTTAATTATCATCTGCTTTTGTTTTTCTTGCTGAAAACCTACCTGTTTGAATCGCTTGTCCGATAAATAGGGATCAGACTCCTGTCACGTTTCATAGTTAAACTTCATTAAGGTCTCAGTTTCCGCCACAAAAAAGGTATTTTGTAACGGAATTTAGGTTAATTTGGCGTCATCAGGTTCATATCATCAACTCGTTCACCACTTCTTACTGCAAAAGAAAGCACGTAACTGAACGAAGTCATTATTTTTATGAATTTAGGTCAGCTTGCAATAGGAATGAGCCTCCAACGAGCTGACATGGAATTGTATGGACCTTCGTTGTTTACAGCTTCGAAAGTATAAGTTGATCCAATCTGCTTGGGGTTACCAGACCTATGACTCAAGCAACTTTAAGTTATTTGCGGAACAAGTTCTACATCCGCAGTAGCAGTTCCAAATGCCTATAGTTTCACCAGTCTCATTTTCCTACGACGTTTTACAGCGGTCAAAATATGGTTTGCAAGTAATGTAAGCTGAACTCATGCCGCCTTCAAATAAACTTGTCATCACATTGCACGTACATTTCACCGCCAAAGGGACTTTCCCACCTCGCGTTGCATTACAAATCAACCCTTTTAACTACAAATAACTTCGCTAAGAGCTTGAGAAAGCCTCCTAATTCCAATTTGCCTTCTGTATCGTTGACAATATGACGAGGCAACAGCGAGAATATTGCAGTTCCAGTATGTTCACAAGACTAACCAACTTAATAACGGTATTACATGGGATTTATTCAGCGTATGGAGGATCATGTCATAATTTTCTGGAATTGACAAGTAATCTTATTTGAGCACGAGAATTCTAAGATGTGAGTATGTTGCTCCTTTGTTGCATAACGAAATGCAGTCGTGACTAACATGTTATTTCATAACATGTTTTAGCAAAGGAGACCCATATTATGTCAGATTGTGTATCCTTTACACATGCGACAGGA
Organism: Bourletiella hortensis; assembly: GCA_034694225.1. Lineage (NCBI taxonomy): Eukaryota > Metazoa > Arthropoda > Collembola > Symphypleona > Bourletiellidae > Bourletiella > Bourletiella hortensis. The sequence goes on along the minus strand of JAQFYD010000484.1, from coordinate 7,155 downwards.
TTTTGTCTGTCTGTGTACTAGAACATGGCATAAACTGAGGCCAATAATGAGCTCCTAAAGTCGGGTCTGTTATCTTTTTCTGTACCCTTTCGTAGGCCCTATAATGACTGGCAAATGGGCAATTTTGTATCCATGGCACCAACGTTCCCAAGATTTCATAAGTGCCTTACGTGAGAAGTTGTACGTGACAAATATGAACTATAGAATAGTTCTCCACCATATATTTAATGATCACAGGGGTGGGATATTGAAGTGAGTTATGTGACGAGATAAAGACACAGTTTGGCAGGGCAAGGCAGAGCTTTCACCGAAAAAATAAGAATCACCACGATTTCCATTGCACTTTGCAATGCCACTCAGGACGTGTCACAGTAACTTGTACCAACCTCAGATACACTTCCCCATATGCTCATCCAGCCGTATACCACTCAAGGCACGTCTGATGCCTATAAACGTGAAGCTACCTTATTTCTTTCGGACTGCCGCCTACCAAAAGTTGCTCCACCAACGAAAATGGCTACTTTCAAGAAGCGTTTGAGTCTTAACGGTCTACAGCTTGTTACCTCGTCCATTGAGCTTGTAGGGCCTTTCATGCCCTGGTTCTGCCCTATACGTATGGAAGAATAATGATACGAGAGACAGAGTTAATAGAGGAAAGAAAGAAAACGAAAGATTGAATTTAATGAGTGATTTGGTCAGAATAGTATACTGATAGTTCTGTCGTATTGAATGATGATTTACCAATGGATTTGCTCAGTATTTATACAATAATTAATGCTTATTCACACATCCTCCTTCTCATCATTATTATCATCATCATATTTATAATGTTGATCTTGCATTCTTAATTGCTAATCTTTTCCTTACAAGTCCAAAGTATTTTTCTTATTCTATTATTACCCATTTTCCTCATTGCACATAACATGTAGTATATCATATCGCTACAAGCTTGATCATTCAGAAAATGAATACCTTGTGCTCGTACAGAATTTCATCCAGCCCATATTCCTCATGAAACTAAATTAATACCGCGTTTTTGCGGTAGCTTCTTGAGTGTAAGAGTCTGACAGGCAATTCATACCCGGCCTGAGACTCATTTTATGACTACATTTTGTTGAAATTACCAACCTAACCTGCCACTTAATTACAATTCGGTGGGTATATGCCTTATGGCATTTAATTATTTTGCCTCACTTTCTAGCCGAAATGTAGAGCAGGATTGCAAACCGAACTCAAAAGTTTTCCATGCTACTATTGTATTCGAAAGTTACCCATCCGTGCATTTGGTTAATGAAGTAGTTCACCGCAGGCACATTCGAGGTTCCCAGCAAGAAATGGATCTTTATTATTGCAAGCATGTTTTCTAGTTCCAGGCTCCACAAAAGCATCAGATTACTTGTTTTTTCTAGCTATCGGAATAAGACTTTGAAAATTTAAATGAGGAGCTGAAGCACGTGCAGGAGCATCACAGTTTTGGTTCTATCATTGACAGGCTACAAAAACATGTTATTGCAACGACCACGGCTTCTTTGCATTATTATGAGGTAAGTATTCATGCTTGTTCAGCTTACTATGATACTCGTTTGCACATTGATGTAATTATCAGCTCATAGTCAGAGGTTAAGGTAAACACAAATGTCGAAGAAACTGACAGCTGCTATACTTTTTCAAGTAGAAATAAATTTAAGGGTAAATATTTGTGTGCAAAACAATATCACGTGGTCGCATCATCGTTAGTTTCGCATTTTTAAGTTTGCAGATAAAAAGACGTTATCTAGTAGCGTCACTAATAACATGCAAAGAAAATTTGGACTTCATCAAGTTTCATTATCGATGCTATAGAGCTTTCCTGTTGTTTGTACCTGGAAAAAGTTCTTAGGGGCCCGCGATCAGAAGGTGCAGTGTTCTAAAAGCAGCAGTCTCCATAACGATTTTATTGCTCAAAAGCACGGCAAATAACAAAGGAAACGGCCAGACCGGCGTAATCATCTTTTCTATACCTTTCTTGTCTATAAAACCCGGGCAGAGGACACGTCATCTAATTACCTCCGCAAATCCTGCCTCCGTTCTTTTGATTTCATAAGTTCTATGAACTCGCCGTCAAGCTGCTACACTCAAACTTCGATGTAGCGTAAGATGGTTGTTATACGATCCGTTGTTACGAGATCGTAACTCTTCCCTTTGTCTTCTTTCAATTTCAAGGACAACTTCTTATTGCAGACCTCCTCAGCTGAAGGATTTTGCAGAAGACTTTTCTAGGTGGTCTTCATTCGCCTTGAAGTTCAATTTTCTTTTGGTTCACCGACATGACTTTTCTAACTACAGCCAGGGAAAAATAAACCTGTCACTTTGATGCAGTGCACGTTTTGTGAAAAAGAAAAACTATGGTCACACGGAGAAAGTTTATTTCCGATCTAATGGAATCGGAATGAATGGAAGCTGAGCAGAAAAGCAGTTCTATATGTATGGTAGTATGGTACCGTTTCAATGAAGGCATTTTCTTTTCGGAAGTATCTAATCTGTGTGACCTCTTCCTTTCACTGCGTTATTTCTCCCAAACACATCTGAGAACACTAGCAGGTCGTGATACTAGAAGAAATTTACAAGTCCTTATTTCCAGACTGGGAGAAAAGATAAAATAATGAGTTAACAACCAACGCTTTTTACAGTGCAGCGCAGTGTAGCTGACCCTGAAAAAGCCATACACAGTTGAGGGCATAGTATTCCGCTTCCAACCACAAAACTCTAGGTTTACTCTTTTGTATGCTGATGCTGCAAAACTAAAAGGTGAAAGTTTGTACTTTGAGCAAATTGTTTTGAGTTGAAGCCGCCTAAGAGGAAGTTCTACTACACCTAATGGTGGTCTCACGGAGAAGCTTTAATAGCTACCAAGAGCATTTGCTTTTTGTAAGCATGTAAACTTGCTAAAAAAGTTACCGTTTTAGTTTATAATAGAGCCAAACAATTGTGCTATATAGCATTTACTACTTTAATAACTTTCCGACTTGCATAACGGCAATACTTAATTCTCCCAAGGACTGCACTCAAGAGAAAAAGTTTATGGGAGCCGTATGAAGTAATTTTGTTGCTCGGAGAAATCACTTGCTTATGTGGCTACGAGCAGAATGAGGGCCACTATTTCTCGCTCAAGTTCAATCTTACGGTGCTTTATTATCTACTTCAGTACACCTGTGGCAAGCTTTCCTTTCTCTATCATACTCGGCATCTGCTACGCAATCTTTCTTCGTTGTTTATGTGGCCCATCAGTCTTTTATTTTCGTACTACAATGCTCACGAGGGATACAGGAGTTTAGCAGCTTTAATCTTGCGACAGCAACGCAGGAATATTTTCGAACCATCTTAACAGTCTGGCAGGCTGAGCCTGCACTATAAAAGGCTCTGCTCATATTGATGGCGATGGCAAACAAGATGTTTAAAAAATTTAACACCATCTGAGCATTCGTTGATCCTCTTGTTCAATATGAATTGAACAGCTTCCTAGCTTTTTACACTTAGATTACCACTTCGGCAAAATTAACCTTGACTGCATACTCCTTGCCCATATCTCTGGTCTAAAGTGCGGACGTCATACACAACGAAAGTTCAAGTTGTTCCATTTTTCACCTGGGAGACTGCATGAGAAGTGGGTTAGATGGGCCGTAGCGTTAATAGTTCGTACAGTTTTAAGCTTATTTTCAATAATACATGTCGTCTACATTTCCTTCATTTTTGTCCCTTGATAAACATCAATCAGTGTGGAAATAAAGGGATATGAAATGCAGTGGGTAAGTAAGTCTACAAAAATATGATGGGCAAGCCAGGTTCTTTTTACTTTACAACGAAGGTTTGATTCCTTATAGACTAGCTTGGTAAACCTACGCTCGTGAATGGCAATGCAATAACAATCCTAGTGAAAGGAGGTATCCGGGGGGGCCTCAATATTATAAAAAGCTAAGTGAAAAAAATTCTCTTTCTGTGTCTTGTTTAAAATCTAATCTGCAGCGTTGTTTTGCATTAACCTGAGACGTACTCCTACTCCTACGCGGAAACATCCCACACAAGCCCTTAGAACTGAACTACAAGTAAAGCTTGGGCTTAATACATGAAAGTGCTATCCGTTGCTTTCAAGAATCTATCCTTAGAAGCTTTCCAGGTAAATATCAAACTTGAGACGAAGATGGCACGAAAGACAAAGGCTTTTACTACTTAAATTCATGTTTCTGAGAGTGAGAGAAATGGCTCAGCAACAACGTTGGCTTAGACAGATTTCTCTAGAAATTTTAGCTATGTTAACACTCATGTCTTTCTGCTGTGTATATAAAACACGGAGCCAAGGCGTACATGTTGTGAATGCACACAACACGGTCTGGTTACACGTTCTGAAGGGTGCCAATAATAGCACCTACCCAGTTGTTCAGCAGGCAGCGGTGAGAGACACGGGGGTTCTTCTTAGGTGACAGTAAAAGGTGCGTGATTATTTCAAGTAGTGGATTTACAAGACCTGGAAATACAACAGAGGTAGTCTTACAGTTGCAGGAAGAAGTCTGAGCAAAGTAGGCAACCAAATTCTTCTTATCTCTTGCGTGTATAATCTTTACAGACAACATCTTTAGTATGGGCGGAAGCCAACGCTTGGCTGTGCAACTCAGCTAAAGCCAGCTCCAGTCAGTCTATTGCTTGATGTTTAGTTTGGACGGCCTGGGGGAACTCACTATGCTCGGTTGCACAGAGTAAAGTCAAGGCTAACCTGAATTTTCTCTCTGAAACTTCCGCATTTACCTTCAGACTGCTAACCTTGAGTGCACACTTGCTCTGGCTGCAGCCCACATTTTGAAGACAATTTTCGAGATGATTCCCTGCAGAACCCATGGAAGTGTGCACTGACTGCATTGCTCTCCACAAGCTACATATCTCAGACATTGTAATGCTATCCATATCAAAGTGCTACTTTACTTGAGCCTAAAGGTTCCCTAGTGGATACGACACACAGCTAAATAATGCACTTTTAAAGCAGATGAAGAAGCCGAGTACAACTTAGTAAGGCTGGTGAAAGCATATTTGCTACCAGCATAACACCATAAGACCGTAAGCTTGGATTCAACATTTCACGACCTGCATCCTTCCAGCGCTTCCTAAAAGGTTCCGCACTGTATTCTGTAGATTCATTGGAACGGAAATAAGGATTTTTGTGGGTTTCGGAAATTTAATTTCAGCTTGTCGTTTGGCTTTCATTTTGCCATAAGCTTCTCATCTTACGGAGGCTTGGGAACAGAAATTCTGTGTATTTCGAGAAACGTAATTGAATCTGATATCATTTGACCTTATAAAGCTTAAGTTTACTTACTGAAAGTTGTAGCTGCTTTTCCTGTGAAAATGACTCCGGACTTCACATAGTAATGTTTCTCTGGGGCAGCTAAGAGACACTGCAGTTTCATTTCATGCCATGGTACACATTGAACCCTCCTGTCTCAGACCTGCACTTTTGGACTAATCCAGCATCATTTTGCGACACTGTGAGATGACTATAGTGTTGTATTATCAAGAGATATTCATCGTTAACGCGAAATCCTTAATGTAGAAAGAAGTTACGTTGCCCCAATCCTCTTATTTTATTGATCTGCAGTTATTGAACTTGGAAAACTTCATTTTCGGCATGAAGCTGCTGCATGGCAATCAATAAACAGTCCATTGCTAACAATAGCTTACTTTCGCAGCGATCAGCGATATTATGTAGAATAAAGAAAATTTATAGCTACTTTTGCAGATTGTTTTTCCAAGCTGCCGAAGTAACACATGATGAACTGACAAGAACACGTGCTGCATATACTTGGGGCATAAAGTAAATGTAAATTCTATTCTGCATTGCGTACTTCAGCATTGCAATGCATTTGTAATGAATATTTCCATATAATGAAGGAACCAGCATTAAACGCTCACCATCCTGACCACGGCTTATTACAACACAAATTGTGTTGCACAATATGTGAAACGAAAAGACCTGAGACAAATTCATAATATCGCGATGAACGAAGCTTATGTACCGAAAACCTCCATATTCACCTTCTACGGTTAGGAAAAGGTTCAAGAAAAATTCGTTAGCCGTGGTGCATCACCGGTTTAATCGTGTTCACATCACATTACACTGAAGGGTGTAAGTAAGAACCGTTAAATAAGTTGGAAGAAATCACAGGAATAGGTCGCATGCACACTTCCTCCAATCGCATGTACGACTGACACCTGTTGCTTCTACTTCCTATTCCAATGTGGGTGCGTTGTGGAGTGTCAGCTGCGTGCAATCAAGAAGCGCCTTAAAAACTCCATAGATGAGAACGTACGTTGATGCCCGTTATTAGGGCTGTTTTCTGGACTGAATCGAATGGTTAAACAACTCTCGGTTGACTTGACTTCCTAGTTTTTTGATATGCCATTGTTGTAACAGCACTGGATGGCCTGGATACAGCGCAAATAAAATCATAGATGGGCGTATCCCAGTAAAATAATAATGTGAACAACAACATAACCCCGACGTAAGATTCGGTGTGCTCAAAATAAATTAATTATTTTCAGGTCGATAAATCACCTTGCAAGCACCTAGCAAAGGGATCGAGTTCACTCACATTCCATAGCATTGAGTACGATTGTAAGTTACACCCACTGGAAATCATTGGGGCTAATAACAGCGAATATCACTGCGAAACTAAAGTAAAATCTTATGGTTAAACCAACGTATCTCAAGGCGAATCGATGAATTTGTACTCGAAGGCTAAAATCCCTACTGTGATAATGGCATGTTCATAACCTCGCCTCCATTTCAAAGCTACAACCCAGGTCACCCAGGTCAACCAGGGCCATGCTTACCCAGGGTACGTAAGTAACCAAAAGCAGTTGCACAAGTTTGGGGGAACTGATTCCTACATCCATCATTAAAAGCTCACGGCCTTCCGTAAAACTGAGTATAATGTGATATTCAGTTACCAAGTGAGAACCACTGAGGCGAATAATATGAAGGAATGCTGTTCCTGTTATTATCTACAAAAGGATTAGAGCCGCTGGGAACTGTTACATAGAAGTGAAGAGTCATTACCAGAGGGCGGATATGTATGTGCACCAAAGTCCCAAAATATGTATGTAAATATTTGCAAAAAAGGGCCAAAA
>JAQFYD010000483.1:0-18414 GCA_034694225.1 Bourletiella hortensis | reverse complement strand
ACAACAACAACACGGACTTGAACTTGCATTCTCATCATGTGCATCATTGCAAATGTGCACTTACAATACATGTGTACAAATACAACATTAAAAAACCTGACACTTCCTGTCGACAATAAATGGCGCCCTCGCCATTCTCTTATAATTAAACAATAAGAAGGCGGGCGTAAAATTTGGAACAAAATCTATGGTAGGATGGTAGGAAAGCAATTATTATTTTTTATTTCCGTTCCTTTTGTACAAAGCAGGGGGCTCGGGAGAGTGACAGAGCGTTCTTCGAAACTGAAATCAGTATAAAGTAACTCCTGCATTATTCTGTCCTTCTGCTTCCTTGTAATTATATGATAGAAGCTCAAAAGCAATGGTAATTACTGTTGCTATTTATACATCTCAACGTGTGTGTCAGTTCAGTCGGGTAGGTTGATGCGAACAAGTGCGTTTCATTCTAAAGTTGCTGCTGCTTATGGTGGCCGAAAAAATGGTAAAAAAACGACCAACGAAACAACGAAAACCAGTCCAGCAGAGGAAATGGAGCGACTATACAGTGCAAGCAACCTGATGCTACCCATTCTGCGGCTTACTGAATAGTCCGACGAGGAAAAAGTTGAATAATAATTTTCTCTGCTTTCTGAGCAGCCAATCAATAAAGCGTTTTCTACTTTCACTTGTGGGCTATTGACATAGGAGTGCCTGTACTAGGGAGGACTCGTAAGCATGAGCATTTCCTAGCTTTCTCAGCAGCAATGAAAACAATTGGGCTCTTTATGCAGGAATATGTTCTGCGGACGGAAAATTCTACTGTGTGGATTGTCTGAGAAGAGACGTTACACTATGTTTGGAGAATTGGCTGAATATCGAATGCGAAATTGGCATAAAGGGTTTAATGGTACCATAGAACTATTCGTCCGTCTGGTAATCTCTTTAGAGTGAAATGGCAGGTGAAAAAGCATGTGAGTGAGGAATAGTGAGGGGACGTGAAGCTTGAGAAGTGATAACAACTCTCTATAGAATTACGTTCTGGTCCACATAATTAAAGGTTCAAAGGTTTGCAGGAGTACGTTGACGGAAATGAATATTTAGTGCTTGAATGGCAACAGGAGTAGCTATGGTCTGTGTTGGATAGCATGCATGAAAGAAGGCTGAGAAAAGATATAAAAATTGAATGGCTGTTTTGCCTTCCAGCTATAACGATTTAAGGTGGTAGCTTAGGTTATAAATACAGGGAATGGATCTGAATGAGGGCCCATCATAGCTGTGTTTCCTCAAGTCTTTCCGGAAAAGAGCTAAAGGGAGAAATACATGTAAGATGGGTGTCATTAGGAATTCCGTAGCTGGAATAATGGAGACGCTCTGGTCTTTTTTTGGATCCCTCCCATAGGAGCAGGGAGTGGAAAAAGCTATTGAGCGATTCATAATTTCTTTGGCAGCGCCCCATAAACTGGCTTTATGTGTACTGAAAGTACTTTACGTATTAATGTGAGTCACTTTTCACATGGTTTTCACTTGATAATTAACTGCCGTAATTGTGGTGTCCTTTTTAGTCTTACAATAATTTGAATTTGAATGTTTCTAGGTCCAACCAAAGTAACTATCATCTTCTGCAGCTTGAGCATTAATAAAATCTAACTCTTTGTTCATTGCAGGCTACATACAGAACATTGATGCCATGGCAGTGGCCAAGGCATGCCATACCCTTGGTTGCGGCAGGAAAAAACCAGGAGAGCCAGTTAAATTTGAACCAGGGGTCATTCTGGAAAGAAAACCTGGAGATTCGGTCCAAGAGGGTGACTCACTCTTACAAGTGCACCATGATGAGGAAATCTTGGAGCCTGTTCTACGCTCTGTGATCAAGACTTTACTGGACGGAATCACTCTTGTTTCCCAACCACCAGCTGCACAGTCTCTGGTAATCGACAAAGTTGTTTGAGGCCAGTGTTCTCAATCAGTACAAGAAATATGCAGCGGAGGCGCCCCCCCCCCACTACGAAACTTAACTTCCCCTAACAAGTTCAACTTCCTTCTTAGCAAAATTGATCTGCCACACTTGGTCAAAATGACTGTACTAACGCGATTATCATCTGCCCAAAAGGTCTTCATTACAGATGATTAATAGCCCTAGCGTTACTGCATTGTGGTCTTCTCTAATGTGAAACCTTACGCGATTTCCTGCCACTTTTTGAATATTGCTACCTGATATTTATGTTAGGTAACAGATGAACGACAGAAACTGTCTGATTTGAATTACAAGACTCCTACAGTCACAACTTCAACACATGTTCTGCTCCGGACGAAGAAAACCCTCACATAAAGTAATAATAATTGAGCTTTCAGTATTTAATTGCAGAAAAATTGTCCAACAACATAGCAGGGTTGGTTCCCTGTGGTAAAAAATAAACAATTAGTCCAACAAATACGTGTACTTATCTTCACCGATTGTTATAACAACATCCAAGGACCTTTCATTCTTCAGATTAGGTCGGCATTCAAAAACTCCTTTCACCAGATCACCTAAAAAGAATGTTAAAGGTCATCAGTATATGGCTGTGTTATCCTTCACTTAAGTGTCTAACACATTAAACCCAACAATCCCTGGAAGTTCTTCCATAAGCAGTCAGATCAATTGCCTACTCGGTCGATCCGTCATAAGCGACGAAATACTCTATGGGAACAAAAATCTCACCTTTTTTAACTTGTAATGGCTTCTCCAGAGGAAAAGTCGTTTGATACCAATGAGTTTCGGGCAGATTGGGAGCTGTGGAGAGAACATTCTTAAACTTTGACCCCTGAGTAAATCCTGTGTCGAAGTAGCCAGTCAGGCCAGTGACATGACCGTCCCGCACGCTCGTCAACTCGAAATTGGACTGAAATGATGCGTCGCTGTATTCGCAGGTCACTAAGTCCAGGGACAGCACTTTCGAGGTGGATGTTATACAATCTTCTTCTTTTACGGTCTCTACTATGGGAGACAGCTTCCGCTTTTGCTTCATGACAGACATTTTGAAACCATAGACGTCATCCCACATTTTCGCTTGCTCCTCAGACTTGGCTGCAACGAAAGGCAAGTTGGTTAAAGCGATTCAACACATTCCAAAAACAAATATGTAGTCAAAATGCAACCTTTATCATCAATTCCTACAATGAATATTTCGGCTGTGTTGGGGTACATTGCACCACCCGGACGCAAGTACTTCTTCCGAGCATCGATATAACTTGACAACATTCCTTCGAAGAGAAGAAAATATCCCATAAATTCTGATATGATGATGTCCACTTTTTCCACTGGCAAATTTATAGACTCCACAGTTCCTTGAATGCAATCGATGCGCTCAGAAAATCCGTTTTCTCTATAAATGATCAAAAGCGAGGTTAGCATTTTGTTGCTGTTGTTAACAGGCTTCTCATGTCATCATCTAAGCATACCTCACAATTTCAATGGCCTTCTCAATGATTTTTGACTGGTCAACTGCAAAAACTTTAGAAGCACCGGCTTGGGCTGCAAACATAGACAGAATACTCGTGCCGCACCCGACATCCAGGACAATCTTCTCCTTAAAGTCAGCTGCATTGTTTAAAATTGCATCTCTGTACGCCTCCGTCCGTTGTCGGTCCTGGAACGTTAAATAAATTTTATAAAATAGCCCCTGCACCTTTGTTATTAGAGACTGTAAATGGATACTCACGTTCAGCATTACGGCGTGAATGTGGTTGTCGTCATAAGACTCGAAATATTCTTCATTATTCTTGCTTAACGACTCAGTATACCTTTTCAATATCTTATGCTTCGATATGCTCGCTTCATCACCCATGATTCGATTCATAATTTCCTTCATAAGGCTAATCCTTTCACATGCCTCCGCAAGGGCTCTCTCATAATCCACGATTTTGGCCTTTAATTCCGAGTTTTCAGCCTTCCTGAAGTCTTCGACTTTGTTTTCGATGCTATCTTCGCAAACGTTAACATTCTCGAGCACGATAGAGTCGAAATCATCGAACCCTGAGACAAATTTCAAGATATATACTTAACGCCCAGATATACAGAATCTAATGGAGAACTGCGATTCTTACAATAGCTAAGAAGAGGATCATCTTCAATGACGGGTTGAAGGTACGCGTCGCACTCCCACACTGGATCGGTACAAGTCGACAATTTTTTCACCACCGTGTCTAATTCTTTCTCAACCTCTGCACCTTCCGCAGCTTTTTGAACTTGAATTCGAGTGAAGTTTACCAATTTTATAAATGACAGCTGATCCATATTAAATTTCTGACGTAGAGAATCCAGGTCGAATCCATGTGTGGTTTTCATATGGGAATTTAAAGAACTTAACTCAAACTTCTCTTTGCAAAATAAGCATAAGGAGAGTGGCATATCTGAATCTTCTTCCCCATTCCAACATTCATCTTCTGGTTCAGGTTTTCCGATAGAATAGTCTGACTCTGAATCGGAGTCACTGCTACTGGTGCTGGAGCTACCGGAACTGCTGGACATAGCTACAAAACAGGAATCATTGCGGGTGTGCAATTATGATGGGACTCCGGAAACTATGTCAAAATTAAGCAGAATTTACTTACAGTCATCACTTTCGGAACCAGTGTCGCTCATTTTTGTTGGTTTAGTAAACTGACCAATTTAGCGGTTTTAATCCCGACGGTGCCTTGCTATACATACAAATTTTAATTACACTGCCACGAGCACGTGCAAGCCCACGCAGGAATGAAGGAAACGGGAGGTGCCCAAGGAAACGGTAATGTCAATGTTGCAACAATTTTTAATTTCCCGCTGTGTTACTCAATGGCTGGACAGGCGGCCCATGTAAACTAAGGATGTTATTCACTTGGATGACCAGCTTCAGTTTCAGTCTTTGAGTTGTTCGTTTCTGAAACCGTTAGAAAGTGACTTTAAATTTCGACAACCGTCTCATTTTTACCGAAGTTTCTATTTCTGAACAGATGTTCTAATCTACTAACTTTTTGTGTAAGTCCATTGAGCTTGACGTGCCTTAGCTGTCAGCTACCTGTGGTGGCAGAAGATAATTTTTCTGTGGATCGTATCCCGTCAATGTAATTTTAAATTATTATTCATTTTGTGTTTACCGAAAAATATTTTTAGACATTTTGATTTTGCGCTATTTCTCATGATTTATAAAAATGATAGTGAAATTAAGGGTTTGCAGTACTAGTTAAATGTGGTCTGCGTTAGTGCGTTTGTACACTTTTGCTGTGATGTGTGATGTCATCATGATTGTGTCATGAAAGGTCTAATTGTATGACTCATGTTGTGTTGTTCGCGTCATGACACTGGGTGTACGTTATACACTGTTGTGCATTAAATGAGATATATTTAATCCGTAACATATCAGATTTTCTTTCTTGTGGCTGATTAGCTCTCGTCAAAATTCGTTGGAGTAGTATTTGAAACATTTTCTATAATACATTTAATATTCTCTTGATTCTATAGCTACACAAAACTGTGACAATGGAGTGGTTGTTTGGTCGTCGGATGACTCCGGAGGAAATGCTTCGGAAAAACAAACGGGCATTAGACAAGGCAGTTCGGGACTTGGATCGTGAGAGAATGCGAATGGAGCAACAGGAAAAGAAAATTATTCAAGACATTAAAAAGATGGCTAAGGAAGGTCAGATGGTACGTTCGGATGCGCTAATATTTATTTAGGTTTTTAGTTTAATTTATAATTTATATTGTGATCGAATCCATGTTTAGAAGTGAACTAATTTTCGTAATATTGATTTGAAATTTTTAGGACTCGGTGAAAATAATGGCAAAAGATTTAGTGAGGACTAGAAGATATGTGAAAAAGTTCATGTTGATGAGGGCAAATATACAAGCTGTTTCCATGAAAGTCCAAACACTTAGATCACAGAATGCCATGGCTGAAGCTATGAAGGGAGTTACCAAGGCGATGCAGAACATGAACAGGTTTGTATTTCTGCTGTTTTAATAATGATAACTGCCGTACTGCGTAATCAGGCGATTAACTAGGATTCTGGTTGTCACAGGCAACTAAAGTTGCCCCAGATTCAGAAGATTCTCCAGGAGTTTGAGAAACAATCAGAAATTATGGACATGAAGGAAGATATGATGAATGATGCTATGGACGACGCTTTAGGAGACGATGATGAAGAAGAGGAAACGTGAGTCAGAAAATAAGAATTTGCATTTATTAAGTAATTAAAATTTGGAACCTTAGATAATTACCGGTACTTTGTTGTATTCCAGTGATGCTGTGGTGTCACAAATCCTGGACGAATTAGGGCTTCAGCTTCATGACCAGTTAGCTGGACTTCCTCAGGCCAGTGGAAGTCTTTCGACGGGCTCGAAAGAACCTGCTGCAGCTGCCCTTGCAGGTGATGCAGATGCAGATTTGCAAGCCCGACTGGATAACTTAAGACGCGAATAATATTAAACTTTTGGAACGCATTTAATTTGTTAAAATAATAGAAAGCGTATTCTTTCCATTTATAAGCTTGCTGCATTTTAAAATTGATCTACTTTATGCAGAAATATAAATATATGCTGTCTGGTAACAAATCTAAATTTTGTGTATTTGACAGTATCATTCACTTTCATTCAGGAATCATCGTGTTTCGTCATCGTCGTATCATTTGTAAGGTAACATCTGGTTTGTCGATTTTATCGGTGGGAGCTAAGGTGGTCCCTTTTATTGATGACTGCGATATTATTTGCCATTTCAGCTACAAATGGTAGGGACAATTTTTATTTACGGGGACAGTTATGTACTTTCGGTTGCATGTGTCATTCTTCGCTAGTCGTGTAAGGTATAGTTCACATATTTTGTACACGTAGGTGTAATACACGGTGTCGGTTCGTCAGCAGAACGTCCGCAGAACGTAAGTCATTTCATCGACCGTTTTTTGCTGAAAACTTCTGAGGAAATTATTTTGGTTGCCTATTACCAGAATTACCGCTACTTTTTCACCAGTATTTCGATTTATATGGCACACGAGGAGGGCTTAAGTCCATACTTTCGGATTTATAGCTCAATGAATGACTAGCTCTCATTGAATTTTTGTTTATCTACGTCAAAATCTCGTTCATTTAAATGCTGTATAAAATCCAAAAGTTTCCTTTGTACGTCAGCAACTACGGCATTTATTGGCATATTTTGATAAATAGCACATCAAATGTAGTCCAAGATTGCAGTTTCAGAAAAATGTGGGATATGACTGCGATAGTATACCTTCTTCGGAAAATACCCGCTATATTCCGGGATATTTCCAAGACTCTAGGAGAAAGTCATTGTATTGCATCACCTTGATATATCGGCCAGAAGTAGATTTCTGTGGGACAAAGCACAAAGATTGTTGTAAATGTAGTGGCATAACTCATTTCTAGAATTCTGCATGTGATTTTGCAAATATGTCCCTCCAAGGTCTTTGCAGCTGTCTGTAGTCTGTAACTGTATCTTTTGCACATCTATGAAACCATGAAACAGATTTGAGAAATAAAGGGTGCAATTGCTTGTAAAGGCGCTCATCTGCCCCAAGCAACTAGAAAGGCACCAACGTTATCAGAGATGGAGAATACTATAAAAGCAGATCTATATAGTGACGATTGTTGAGGGGTGTTAGAGAGCATCATTGACCATTCATGGCTCCGTTCCTCTTTGCATTTTTTCTATAATGCTGTAAATGAACGGAATCGGATCTCTATCTGCAACCTCTTTCTCTATTGTAGCTATCAATCATGGCGCTTGCTAATTATATCACCAAATTGCACTCAAAGCGGTCAAGACACACCCAGTGTTCGTATTCACAGTTACCATCACCATCATGTCTGCCCGTAACAGCGTAAGTCAAGGACGCCTGATGGGAAAAGTGACGGAAGCCACGTGTTGTTAACAATTGGATCGTAAAACTACAAGCAAAGTGACGGCAAAGTGGCTGCAAATGGAAAATTGGCGATCGAGAAGGAGATTTGTGACTTGTGTTAAGCTGCCAAGCCCTGCACAAAAACAATACCATTGTTTACTTCTGTTGTTCTTCATAAGCAAACATTATGAAACGTGGGGTATGGAATGAATCCTAGGCCAAATTAAAATTAGTTTAGGTTATTCGACGTTTCTGTCTCCCATAAAAATACAAATAGTTGGAAGGCGAAGGGGAGATAGAAATTTCAAATGACCTCATCCATGGTCTGCTGCATTTGGTGTTCTTTGACAAGAGCAGGTTGCCTGAACGTTCAGAAACCAGTAAATAGCCACCGTATAGCGTCCAATATGGAATCGCAAAATCTTATGACATGACTTTGCATCAGGTTTGGCTTTTCTTTATTTCTACCTGCCTAAAATTTCATATGGAACTTTAGGACTGGACCTACCACCGCTATAGTTGCCTGCAGAGAAGATTAATAAAATCAAGTTCGATATTCGTTCCACACAACTGAAAAAATTCCACGCTACTCGCTGAAGTCCCTATTATTTAGGTTGAACAATGAAAGATTGCGGAGCAGTCTGTGTGGATGTTTACGTAATTATTGATGACTGGGCTGATTTAACATGGAAAAAAGAGTCCAAGTCTAAAGATTCTTTTTCAGCATATGACATGACTTGCACTGACATGTGCTTAAAACACTGTGAGATTGAGATATCGGAGAAGTTTATGACGACCTGGCACTGAACATGGTACCCTTTGTTCAGCGACGGCCCACTCAAATCGAAGAACGCGTAAATATTGTCATCATCATATTAAACCAGTCACTGGCTGAGTGACTGCCAGAGTCACAAGAACCCACTGGCTGCCCGCATTCCCAAGGGGTGCCCGTTGGGCAGAAGTAAAGTTGTACTTTTATCATTTCGGCCCCGCAGCCGTCGGTCATGAACTGGCCAAAACATTTTTGGGATGGCGATGAATTTCTGTAGGTTTTCGGGCAGACTGAGCGGTCCAGACTCAAATGGGATCCGCCTATGCTGCATAACTCATTTTGTTTGTGGAAACGCTTTCAAGCGTAGAAAATTGTCACGCATGAAAGAATTTATTGGAAAAAGAAGAAATTTGCGACCAAAGGAATTTCAGAGAAGGTATATATACAAGTAAGAATGCTCGGTTCAGTTAGATTACTGCTATTCTCTGCTCACACTGTCTCCGTCTCTGCCTTAGTATTTTTTTACTAAAGATTCCAACCGTCTTCCCGACCAATTGTGCAAAGTGCTTCCCTATACATATCCATCAGTAAAATTTTGGAAAAAATGAAACTTACACAAACCCTTTTGTGCGTCTTCGTACTTCTGGCTTGTTTCGTATTCATCCTGGGCGAGGAAAATCTGGCGAATGCCACCGATTTGCAAGGAAAAACAAAGGCGAGGAACAGAAGGGACATTCTGATCATGATGGACCCTGACATTGGCATAGAACAGGTGAATTGTCGAAGCCCTGTTCGTAGTTGCTTGGACAGTTGCCCGACCACCACTACATGTATATGCAGACCGATACAGCCAGGAATCCGTCCCGTCTGCTGGAGTCTTGGCGGGGGATAATCTACAAAAAAACATAGTTTTTCAGTCCGTAAATCCAGCAAAATTTAAGCATGTCATTCTGTTCCATTCCCAGTTTTCGAGGTAAACAGAACATCATTATTTCATTACGTTTCCTAGGTTCTTTCCCACAACTGGCACAATATGTCTAACCGGAATATGGATCGCTATACAGCACGGCGCCTGTCATTGTTTCCTGTATGGTCCTGGCCTATGGAATCTACGACGTTGTCGTCTTTATAATGGAATAAAATTAGTATTTTAGATTAGTCATTCATTGTTCTTTATGTATACTGAATAAGCTGTTCCTGATTCAATTTTTCTCTCCTTTCTATCATGTCTCCTCAAGTAAGGTCATCCTTCAAAATTTTTCCCCTTGCTTCTGTTAATCCTTCTATTCGGAACGGTTAAGTTGTATAATCAATGATTTAGGTAGGAGAAATAATGCCAATCGTAGGTAAAGTAATCGCTATTTTTATTATTTCATTCTAATACATCATTGTAATGTTACACACATGTGCTAAACGTCAGCTGTCGAGGATCGAGGATGATCCACAGCAATGACAACTTGGACACAATTTGACAATTACAAATAAGCTAACTGTAGTGAAGGGTTTAATTTTAATCTAAGACAATGTCAACAAGTTAATTAAGCTGTACTCTTGCCTATAATCTAGAGGTGTGTATCTGGCATCCAAATTGGACACATCTCCAGTAATAGTTAATAAAGCACATTTCAGCACACACATTATCATTTATCATTCTTGATGGAATTATTATTACCTCATCATGCACAATGCTATTTTACAGCTGTAAAGCATCATCACGCTACGTCCAATACAGAACTACTCATAGTCGTAACATGTCCATCTACACCTTGTTAGAATCAACACAGACGGTGGAGCTGATCTCTACCGCTGATTTTACTAATTTTATCCTACGTTGCAATTTTAAAATTATGAAACCCATCGCTAAATAAAGCTCTTAATAGAAGAGCTTATTCTGTTTGAGATCATATTCAGAACAACGTTGTGTTTGGGCTGTTCCCCGAATGCACAGTTAACTTATGATAATAATAATCCTAACACAAAGCCCACAGGCTCTAATAGTTGCTCAGGTCAGCAATGCTATAGAATTTGAATAAGCTCTTTGAGGCTTCTAGATCTTCATTGTCAAGCTCCGTCCTCAGTTTCTCTTCAGTTGTAGGTACCCATATATAATCGGGTTGAAGCACGAACTCGTACTTTCAAATAGCGAAAGTACCTTCCATACGTGTGGATCTATCGTGATTGCAGATTCTGGCTCAATCCAAAACCTGCCAAAAAATGAGCAAACATTTCAAGAACGAGTAAGTACTTTTTATTAGGACCCTTGATGGGCCCTTACAAGATTGTTCATGTGCAACAATTTTGTAGCCAAGTCGTGGCAAACTGAGGGCTACCGAGTACGGTCATTGTGGTCGTACAATCGCTGTTCAGTGTTGTTGTTTCTGGGAACTTTTTGCTGCTATGCCCCTGGCCTGACGCTTACGGTAACGAAATAATCAGAAAAGTAGCGGTAAGAAGCAGGGAAACTGAACCTCACCTTCTGTGCATGAGCAAATAACATTACTTGTTTAGGGCAGTATTAGACAAGTAATATTGAAATAATTGAACGCTGCTTGAAAATTACTTTGTTTATGTATGCCCACTGTGATGAGGCTGTGAGTCTATCAACTGTAGCTAACCTTGCTTACTCACTCGCAAACTGTAACAACACATAACATTACTAACGGGCGCTTTCAAGTAGTAGTAAGTAAGAAGGCTTAGTGCATTAGAATGACAGTTTTAGTTTGAAATTAGGAGTTTAAACTCTTTTCCAGCACTTACGACTTGGGTTAAATGTGGCCCTACGAGCAATGTGTTACACTGTGAACCCAGGTAGTTAAAGGTCAGTGCCAGACTTGTTTGTATCAAGTAAAAATGCCTCACTCAGTGCAATATATTAGAATAACCAATGTAGTGAATGTAGAAGAAAGTATGGGCATACCAGAGTTTCATCACAAAGGAAGGAGTCCAGCAGGTGAAGAATGTCAGAACAATCATCAAGTACAGCTTCACTGTTCGCTTCTTAGTACGTGCAAGCGCATTTCCCCTCCGACAATGTCCACTTTCTTCTGTCAAATCCAATCCAAAATTCAAGTCTTATAAACGTAGTGGCAGTTTGGCAGTTGGCATCCGTTTCACGCTGAGTTAGATATTCTTACGCATTCATTAATTGTAACACAAGCTTTATTAACACAATTATATTTACCTGCTTGGCTTCGGCACATCTTCCACAGTATGGACGTGTAGCAGACCAGTATTACTACGAGGGGCAAACCACACATCAACAATGTTTGGGTTGCAAAATAAGTGATTTCCTCTCCCAGGGATGCAAATGACCCAAAGATTGTACACTGTTTTAGCCACGTGGCATGCGGATAACTGTGGATGTGGTGCAGGATTGCCTATGAAATGTGTCAAATGGTTTTATTTCATTATTCATTCGAGAAACCAGTAAGTACATGCCTCATGCCTGTCCTAGCTTGTATTCCAGTTTTGACTAAAGAATGTAAGTGTACAACACAAAAAATTGCTGTACCCGAGGTTACGACGGAAGTGTGATCAACCTTGCCACTCATGATGAGTGGCGTAAACTATATAAACTAGAGGTTTGACTAAAACACTAAAAACATTATAAACTCATGACGTTTATCTTAGAAACTAAAAATTTCTGCACAAGATACTGATTTCAAGATCTGTTTCTTACCTCCAGGAAGCTGAATATGATAGCACCAACCCAAGCGATTGACGCCATGATTAATGCTTTCTTGCTTGATTCCCGACCATGAAGTGGGCCGAACACCACACAGACCCGATCCACGCTGATGCAAATGACAATAAACGACGAGAGATATCTGCCAAAAATACGGAAAAATGCGAATATCCTGCAGGCTACTTCTCCGCCTTTCCATGGACTGGTCGTGATCCATCCGGCCTGTACGGCATGTTTCAGTATTAGTTAGTGCCGCAATTAAAGATAACTGAGAACAAATTTAGTTCCACTCGAACACTTCCAGAATTACTAAACCTAATTTCTAATAGTGTGTTATCTTGGCTGTTGAACAACGCTACAGGAAATAAGCTATGAAATGAAGTTATTACTATTGCTAAGCCGCCCTTCTCACCTGTGCAGGTAGAAACACAGCGCTCACTGACATGTCCGCCACGGCCAAGTTGCACAAGAAGAGGTGCATGGAACGGAACTTGGTCTCCCGACGAATCCTGTACCATGGTTTATAATTAAAAAAACATGAGACGATAGTGTAGTGGGCACCTTATCGGAGCTTGTGTTCAATTCAATGTCAGATTCCGTAGCAACTTTCAAGGATTCGATTGTTGGTTTGTTATTTAAGTTGCGGCTCAACATGTGCGTTTCACCATAGGTGTGCATCCAGGAAGCAAGAAATGTGCCAGTAGGAATTAATTACATGGGGTAGAGGGAGGTAGAGACAAAGTTAAAATTCTGACGTGGGGTAGAGAAACAGAGAAAGTGAAAGTTGTACTTGTCCGGCTTTGAGAGTCAAGGGGGATCGTGTACATGAATACTACTGTGGAAGCTTCGTGGTGCAAGGGTACTGATATGCATATGTCGGACTCTACGCGTCTCCCCTGAACAATCCAGAAAGGTCGCTGTATTGAATTACACTGTTATTACTCGCTAGAAACAAATAGCTTTCTTCCAGAAAAAGCAGCGGACTACAGAAGATTGTTTTGAAAGTACGAACTTTAGTGGATCTTATTTACTGACGCCAATTCTGAGTCATTCTAAATGAAATTTCACAGATATTTCTCCGTATTTCTCTTTAAAGGATGTCATTCGTCATCGGGGCAGTAACTTTTGCCTGTCTGTATGATATAGATTTCAGAAACATTGCGTACAAATGCTTTTGGTACGATGACGCACTGACTACGTTGAGATTTGTCTTTAATAAGTGGAATGCCACATGTTTTATGATTTGTAGATATCTGACCTCTTCAGCTAATCTAAAACATGTCATCATAAAAACCTATGCGAGTCCCTGCAGTACAGAACTCAGACATCGTGCAGAAAAATGTTTATGAGATGCTTACCTGTAGCACGTCACAATAAAAACGGCAACGTTACTAGACATGGCTAATACCATCAACAAAAGTCCGAATATTAACGTAGCCAGGTGTAAGTCATCGTTTGACAATTCTGGTTCAAAAGCGGTTCCATTGATCCAACGAGTGTAGTTGACTTGTTCCACTGTTGAATTTTCCAGTATGAAATCTTCCACCCACTGTGAGGTAACATTCCTAGCACCGGATTGACCACGAAGAGAATTAAAATCCTCAGAACCCATTTTTGCTGTCAATATGAAGTTCTGATGAGCCAGCAGTTGTGGACGTTCTTGCTGGCTCTAATAAGAAGAGTAAGATGTTCTGAAGTTGATAGTTTCCGTCAGAATTAATAACAACGGAGAAAATTAGCAGATGAGAAACTCTTCTGTAAAATTCCAAAGTTGTTCGCCTGTGAGAATCTCGAATCTTTATTACCAAAAGCCTCACTCTGTTTATACGTTGACCACTCTACACAGAATAACAAACTCCAGAGTCACCTCTAGTTCAACTGAAATTTGTTGAGGATGCACTTGATCTTTATTGAGGGACAAAAATATAAGTTTTACCGACCACTGCTCTGCAACGTCACCGAGAAATTCAGCCATAGCTATTGGTGACTTTGTTGTATTTTCACTGGCTAAACTGCGGAGAGATGAGCGGCAGGTTAATTAAAGTGGAGGGGAAAGGTTAGTGTTTGCCCCCTACTGGAAATAGGACATCCAGATGTGTAGAGCCCTTTATTTCAGGTATTATTTTGTTATTTCGGCTATTAATTCGCATTTTATTGAGCGTAATGCTATACTTGACTTTACCCATAGACATTTCCCTTCATGCTATTTGTTATTATTTATAGCATGGACATCGTGTATGTCACAGCTCAAACAACGAACATCACACAAGGTATTTAAGAGTCACCAAGCTCTCTCACAAGCTGAAGACGAGCAAATACTGACTCAATTAAAACTATTTTGTTCTCCATTCAGATCCAAACTGCATATTCTGGATAATATTACCGTCCACCTGTAAACCTCTTAAAAGAGACATTTTTGTTTAACAGCAGTAATTGTACACTACTCGGCACGAGTTCTACAATAAATTCAAGTTAAATTCAGAATAATTACAT
This sequence comes from Bourletiella hortensis, assembly GCA_034694225.1. NCBI lineage: Eukaryota > Metazoa > Arthropoda > Collembola > Symphypleona > Bourletiellidae > Bourletiella > Bourletiella hortensis. The sequence continues at coordinate 3,613 of JAQFYD010000483.1, read as the reverse complement.
GCATATTTAGACGCAGATTGCTGCAGCTCATTTGGGATTAAATTCCTGCTGGCTTCTCCTTCGCATAATTCTTTCCTATTTCCTTTCATGTCTTCCTGGATACAAAGGATGAGCTTCATCCCTGGCGATCCGAGAAATTTCATTGTTTCGAGGATGCTGAAGCATTCTGTAACAGACTGAACATCCCACCTGTTGATGGAAGCTGTTGCTTTTGTTTCCAATGCATGCATGATGTAGTCATATTTGTAGCATTCATAAATGTGCCGCCTTATGTCTAATATGTCGCTTTTATCACAAGCCAAATTTATGCTCTTTTCAAGCCGTAATGGATGACGACTTTTTTTCTTATTGATGAAGACCGAATGGATCAAATGTGGATCTATATATAAATGAATAGGACGATGAATTGTTCGGTAGCAACCGGTGCGCCAAAGACACTGGACTTGAGACTATTAAGATCACAAAGGGGTTTTTCACAGTGATCGCTCTACAAGGCTGATTCAAAGACTTCTGTTTTATTATTCCTCAATCCAGTGCTTTTAGAACCTTACGACGCTTCTGCAAATGCGCATAATGAGTCACAGAGTTAGATACACATAATGCATTAGTTGTGCACGCCCCAATGACGGCAAATGTGTGACACAGAGAATGACCACAAGATAGACTTAATGGATTCTTTATCCATATTTTTCTCTCCATTATTGTGACATGTTTTGCAAATGGAAGTACTTGTTCCACAACTTTCCTCCACATCATCACAAAAAGCCATGACAGGGGGATGTAAAGACCATACGAAAAATTTACAGCATATATTTCAGGTTCAGCAATTCATTACAAGCTCATTCTACTAATCCATTGGTTAATACACACTTCAAGACTATGGTATTTCCATCTGTAACCACTGTAACATCTTTTTTCCGTCGTCCAATACGCCTCAGCTGGTGAAATAATTAAAGTCTCCCAAGAGCAAATTTAATACAATTGTCACATTATAATTGCAACGACTGCTTTCCAACCAAGAATGTAAGGAATCCTGTTGCACATTCCTACGATAGCATGTTTGGGAGGAAAGTTTAAAATGCTTAAATGTTCAATGGCTTTCACTTGTATTTATGTAATAATTATTCCACAGGGAGTATCCTGAGCCATGTGCTGTATTGATCCAACCATCTGGCCTCAGACACAAAGAAGGTTTTGAGGATGATTCTGATTGTCTCTCAGGGCTTAGCTGTGTGCAAGTGCAAGAAAGTTTCATGCTGAGACTTGGTCACTTTCAGGCGACGAGGTGGACTACGGAATGCTTCTGATTGACAGCGATTGTAAATCAGCGGTGGACTTGTGTGGAACGCACCACCCACGCAGATAATTATAGCCCAAAGGAATTGGTGCTGACTTCAGGGCCCTTACTTTCATTCAGGCTTCCTCCCATGAAAAACGGAGATTCAGATCTCACGGCTATCAAGTAATCAAGTCGCCCCGCAAGGTTTTCCTGCAAATGCTGCTTCGTAACGATAGGGTGCATAATGAAGGCTTTAATTTTTTCGAGTTAAGCAGCAAACATAATTGGGCTGTAACTTTGTGGCATTAAATTAAAATGATACCATATTGCTGCCTTAAGTCTGCTTGAAGGTGAATGGACATTTTAAGCTTGTTTATTTACTGCCTTAGTAAACATGATGATGCGTATACGAGTGAGTTATGACAGTTGTGAAGGATGCAGGTCAGTAGTACTGATAGATCTTCTCATGTTTGTATTGACTTACACCTTTCAACTTGGCCAGTCCCACTGTTTTGACTCATCGGAATTCCTAACTAATGTAGACAGGAATTGACTTTTCTCATAAGTACGCATTACTGTCGCGTCAGTTGACGCTCTACATATTTATTCCCCTTAATGGTTCCATCCCAGCATCTCTCTGTATTAACTTTACATGTGGGATGCATAATCCTCAAAGTCCCACAACGGGTTCGGGAATTCATTGTTAGTAGGTCGAGCAGCGGACCTTTTACTCCAATCCCTGATAAGTCACTCATTCGATTATGAAACCGGACTTCTGTTCACTCAAACATCATTCCACACTTAAGTCTCCGCCGAGTCACACGTACGGGATACGCAACTCTGCTCTTATTTCAAGCTGTTACGTTCTAAGTTTGCAGAATGAGCATTGCTGTTTAAAATTTTGTTGTGTTTGCCATGTTTTGCCTTAAAGTGTTCGTTCTGATTGCTTTGTTGAATTTACAAGTGTTTTCCATTGTTGTTGCTTCCGTTGAAGAGAGAGTTCAGAGAAACCGTTTTCCAGTGACGCTCAGACGAAAATTGAGCCAACAAGCTGTTGCAAGTGAAAATGGGACTGGTGTAGCTTCTGCCGATGGAAGCAGTAACAATGTGACGGATGTGGAAAATAAATTAGAAGCGGAAGGAGGATTTCGGAATGGAAAAAGCATACGTAACAATGGGCAACTGAGACGATCATCAGTTGCTGATTACGGGATTGTTGGGAATACACTGGTTACTACGCAACCCGCTTCCTCACCTACCAGACCAACTCCGAGTTATTTTAGACAGTCATCAGTTCGACCTACAGAAAGTGTTGTTATAAGTTCCACAGTGGCCAGTGCTATACCGGATGTCGTTGCAGTGACCTTAGCTTCAGTGACTAGTGCTCCATCGTCAATTTTTGTCCCAATTATAGAACCAACGAGTGAACCTAGTGATGGGACGAGCACGACAGCTAGCATTATAGACGGTGATGGAGAAGATGAAGATGAAGATGACTTTAGATCGAGATTAGGTTTGCCAGCACCGACTGACTCGACTACGAGGTTACATTTTGGGAGTAAGTTATCGCCAGTGATTGATTCTGCTGGGAGAATGGGTCTTCCTGCTACTGCTGCTACAAACCGCATGGGGTCCAGGGCAATGAAATACGAGGAGGAAGAAAATGTAGTGACGGGTAAGAAATGTCTGCCTCTGCCCTTTATTGTCTTGTTGTTCTGTAAGATAGGTCCTGGTCAGGAGATTCGTCAAGTAACTTTTATGCGTTGCTATTATGACACAGATTTTGTCTTCTCGGACATCAAATGTTACCGCACGAAGCAGCGAGAATTTTTCGGAGCGTCAATTTACATGAAAAGGGGCTACCACGTTCCGTATATTCGAGATAGGCCACAAGACCCATTGACATCTTCGGATTGCAAGATGGAGCGACTAGAGACTCCCAATGGATACCGAATGGCAGTGACAGATCTGAGAGGCTGTGGGGTCGAGCAGTGTGGTGATGTACGTGTTTATTACCAACTAAAACTTAAACTCTGATCTAATTTAGGTTTACTGAGATCAGTTTTTTGTGTTGACAGTCTTTGTGCTTGACAATGGTCTTCCCGCGAGTACCCACGTTGGCCTTAGCAGATGATGAAGTTACTACGATCAAGTGCCTGCCCCAGAAAAGTTCAATATCCGAAACTAGGACCATTAGTTTCGCGGGGGACACTGTGTAAGTTGTAACCGAAAATCTTTATCTTTTACTCCAGTCCAAACATGGGCGCCTTCCTTCAAGGAAGCCTATTTGTAGGTTAAATAGGAAGGAAGGATGAGAAATTTAAGCTGAAATAG
>JAQFYD010000482.1:0-18427 GCA_034694225.1 Bourletiella hortensis | reverse complement strand
TGGAATCGAGTAAATGACGAAAGACGGAATTGTATTCGAAATCGGAATCGCTATTATTCCGATTGACAGCCCTGGTGTTTAGTATTATTGCCGTGGGGTCAAATACTTGAGGAACAAGTTGAGGTGCAATGTAGGAAAAGTTGAGTAAAATGAGTGTAGTACACATGGGGAATAAGCTTTTACTTTCAAAAACAAAGGAAGAATTGTTGATGATATCATGTGTAGTTTAATCCGGGTCAAATACCCCGCCGGGGTTGTAGTTGCAAAGGGAAGGAGACTACAAGATAATAAACGCACATAAAAATTGACTCTGACAAGCTATCTAGTTCTATGCATGATGACGGCGAAGGGTTGTAAAGCAGGAATTTTTTCTATTGATTTGGCTTCTGATTCTATGTAATTTGAGCCATAAGTGTGAGTATGAAAATAGAGGGAAATGTTCTAGTTTGACCGTCCGTCCTAATGTTTACAATATTGATATACTTGTTCCACAGGTTTGTCGGAGGAGGAGGGACCTTGTCTGCCGCTGTTATTAACAATAATAACGGAAACAATACGGAAAGTTCATTGATACGGGAATATGGTGCCCTGTATGCTCAGGCCCGAGTGGTAGCCATGGATGCCTTGGATGCACTTGAACAGCTCGGAACTGCTGATGAGCTCAAGTCTAAGCTCCTCTTCTCTGTTGTCGTCGTAAGTTTAAATAAATAATAATTTATGAACATTCTGACGCACGGGATGGTAAAAAGCAAGACTGAGAGTGATAGGTTTCGTGTTATCAAAATGCTTAAACGTCCACCTGCTTACGTTAATGACTCGACCATCATCATCATCATATGAGTATGATGGAAAATAAGAGTGGAAGTGGAGCATATTTGAAGTCAGGGCTAATTTGCATAGAACTTTCCTTACCTCCTCTCGCTTGAAGAAACCAAAAGTCTAAGGTCAACTGACGTACCTTCTTCTTCTCCTTCTCCTTCTCCTCTACAGTCTCAACTTATTTCTCATTTCCTAACCCGCCTGTTTGCATATTAATTTTGTATTTTTATCAAATCACTTTGTACTCCACCTCTGATCAGCTACGAGTTGGACTCTAACCTTCTCCCCTTGCTTCACACGTATATATCACTTGCAAATGGAATTAAGCTGGAAGGAATAATAATTATTCTAGTTAAATTATCTTACAATTTGGCAATAAATTTTATTTGAAATTGGGTTGTATTATGATAGGAATATTTGAAGGAGGAAGATGGCTGAAATATTAAATCAGTTTAGGGCAAAAAAAGCGAGAAAACAGGCGTTGACTTTCAAGAAAAATTTAGGGAAAGGAAGATGACGATGATGCCGTTACGATGAAATGTTTTGATTACTCTATTGCTTTGGTGGTTCGACCGCCGGCAAGGGCTTAGTTCTCTTTGATCGTCAATCTTGTTTTGATTGAGCGGCTGGATGGAACTGATAGCTTCATGTTACTCACGAACACGCAATAAAGTCAGCCATCACTAGGCGAATATTTCTCCTTCCCTACGCATTTCACTTTGCCCTCCGGATTTGTCCCTCGAAATGATTCGATCGGAGAATGCGTGAATGACTGTGTAGGTGTACAGACGAGATGGGACGGTTTCAGTCTTATTCATGTGAAGGATAGGAAATATTTTTGCATTATCAGAAAAAAATCTCAGCCAGGTCAATAACTTTTTGTTATTGCTGTAATGCTATAATCCCCTCGTCAATGATATAAATTATGTTTCTCTTAATGTGTAATTTATTGCACCTCTCCTTTTTCCGGGCATTTCCTTGTCAACCCAGAGGCCTGCAGCGCCTTGCGGTCGCTCATGTTCTGGTTGACTCACACGAGTGCCAGACTTTTCTAATATGTAATTTTGAACAAATGTTTTCAGCTCGCTTTCCGCTCCGTGCATAGGCAGGTGGGGGAAATTAAGGAACTGGTGGAAAGTGCTTTGCAGTTACGCGACTCGTCATTGTTATGGAATTCTGAGGGGAGGGACAATAGGAATCATGGCTGCAACAGTCCCACACAACTTGAACAGGAGACGGTTGGAGTCATTGCGAATTACTTGAGACATTCAGGGAATCGATTCAATCTCGCCCGATGTGTTCAGGTTAGTAAATACTAATTATAATTGGTATTATGATGAGGATTATTGCTTGCTGTTTGTTAAATCGTTTTGTGGGCTGATAATGCAGCAAGTGGCTAACCAGCTTTGGGCGACACTTTATGACTACCCGTGCTTGAAGACATGTGATGGACTCCTTCGATACATTCAGTCATGCGTAAATGTCGCCTGGGGTCTCTCTAACCTCGTAAGTTGTTCATCCATCATGCAGAATATGTCCTACTTTCCTTATGGTTGCTATCGTTTGGATTGTCACTTGTGATCATTTAATTTGGCAGACACCTCCCTGTGTTCTGGAATTTGATACGAGAGAGTTCCTGCGGGAAATGCATGTTCGGTTTCACTCTTCCGACCAAGACTCGAGCGTCATCAAGACTTACCTCTGGCCTGCTCTTGTGCGAGCTCATGATGGCACCTGTCTTCACAAGGGGGTCGTCATTACCTAACAGTTTTTCCGCTCCCCTCCTCTACCAGATTGTATTAAATTTATTTTGTAATATTTAATATTTTGTTTGTTTGTATATTTTATCTGACTAGTTAATTTGTTAATTTAAGACATTAACGAGCGGATAGTATTGTGAGTGTCACAGGGTGTTTCTGAATTCCTGGAGAAACTAAAGTACGGTCTCTTACATGCCAAAGATGTTGTTCTGGTTTCCGAAATTACATACTTGACGCACAGGGTTCCATGAAAAACTTGAACTTCCCCAAGTCGTTCTGCTGCGCCGTCTACACGCAGACGTTCATCTGTGAAGACATGAACAGCGTTGGCCTTTGAGCGCTATGAAAATGTGTGAATTGAGAATAGACAGATTTTTAGATCACCTGGGTGTAATGTTGGACACTTGGAACTAATATAAATTATTACAATTGATGCTAATCGTAAGTTTCATGCCGATTTGTATTGATCCCTGCTATACCGTTTTCTCGCATATATACGGTGTAACTTCGGAATCGCCAATGTCTCTCGAACGTAACGCGAAATAACTGAGTTATCCAGCAATGCATTCCAGCTGGTAATGATTAATCCTTGTGATCTAGATATGTAAATCCATAAGGAGAAATAAATAATTGTGAAAATCGTGTTTTTCTTCTACCTGGTTAATGTATATGGAAAGGCGTAGGCTGGGCAGTGCCCAGCTTTCATTCACCCGTCGAAATGGACACAAATTTCACCAGCTTCGTATGGAAATGAATTATTCGGCTATGCCCAAGCTCCGTATTGACCTTTAGTACTGTAACTTGCCACTGCGGTCGTGTTCTTTGACATTGCATAGTCCTCATGACCCACCTGTTGACCTACAAATTATCTGAAATTGGCATAGCTATTCAAATGCTCCCATCGTTTCGGAACTATGTAACAAAAGCAGCATATTTATATGAATTCATGGATCTTGCTCAGAGTCTATGTGTTGTAGATTTGTGACTTCTGATGAGACGACCTAGCACAGCAGGCGACACGATGACACGAATAATAGCTTCAAACCTCCTCTACGGATACAATTATTATTCTACGCCTACTGAAATTTCTGTGATAGTTTTATGGAATGTGTGAACAAAATCGACGGCCATGGGCCATGGAAACTCATTTTTTGAGTGATTTTGGATTTTGATTTTGAGTGATTCATTCGCTAAGAAGTCTATTGGTTTTTCGGAATCAAATCTATGACCGTAAGATGGAGGAAGTAATTGAGGATCCTCATACGCCAACAACAATGGAGGAGCTGAGGGAACCGGAAGCCTCAAGCGTGGAGGATCTCCAGGCAACATCAACAATGCTGCAAATGAAAGCTATTCACATTCCTTGGATATTTAGATTCATGGATAAAATTCGGTTCGTGCTTATCTGGGAATGCACGGTGGGCTTGAGTACTCTTTTCCTCTTCTGGATAACTTCGTACATTGCCTTCTTTTCGTACTACGAGCCAAGAACTGCTGTGATTGTCCAGGCTCTGGAACTGTTATATACCTTGGACGTCATATTCCGCCTTGCCGTCGAGATCTGGAGGCACGTTTCCAAATCTCGGTGTCAAATTTTCATTCTTCAATACACGTTTTGGCAGTTCATTTTGGATTTGATGGCCTTATTTCCTGTCACGCCGCTTCTTCTGTCCATCCTTGGAACGGAATCGTTCATATCGATCAATTACATATTTCTGTTTCGCTTCAACCGCTTTGTGCGTCTGTCCAGAGCCATTTTTCTCTTCAGTGAGTCAAAATTTCAGTTTTTATCTCGATGAGGATATGAAGATAATAATTTGGTGCGTAGAAAAACTGGAGTCGAATCGAGTGGGGAATGAGACGCTTGTGCAGTTGACGAGCTACTTGTTCCGATACTTTCTCATGATTCACTTTTTCGCATGCCTAGCATACGCTCTGAATGGAGTGGTAAGTGAAGGCCTATAGTCTCAGTAAACGGAGTGATACTTAACGAAACTTGATTAATAGTTTTACATAGACTGGATCCTGGGTCGCGCAGCGATGACTGTTGATGAAGCCTCTAACGCACATTGGTTATACCTTCGCTCTTCCAATGCATTGTTTCGAGATGCTCAGCGGCCTCGGGCTGTTCACCTCTACTACCTGACTATCGACTACATTGTGGCAATTGTCACAACCGTGGGCTATGGAGATCTCTATCCGCTTCACCACAATGACATTCTCCTCGCCATCTTCATCATGGTCGTCGGCTGTATAGTCCTGGACGGTATCCTTAGCAACATAACAACCGAGATGCATTTATCCGTCGACTCGGCACGCTTTGACCTTTTCTACAGACTGTACGGCATTGAGCGTTACATGGTAAACTTCATCTCTGACTAATGCCCTTTATTGCTGCCTTTCAAAGCCCAAAGTTTAACGGAAATATTCGGTGAGACAGAAAACTATAAAAGCGCCATGCTCCTACATCGATAAAGTGAAAGAGTATTACAAGGAGCTATGGAACTTTCGTCACGGGATTCATCAAGTGAATCTCAAGGATCTTCCTTCCACACTGATAGAGGAGATCATGTATGATGTGTGCGAGGAAATGTTTAATACCTCGCCACTCTTTCGGGATTTGGAATCCAACACACTTCATAGCATCTCCCGACTAGCCAAGGTTAAACTGTACATTCCAGAAGCGTTGATCATAAGAGAGGGAGATTACTCTACAGACATGTACTACGTTATCCAAGGGGAATTGGGTGTGCGTGGAAAAGTAGACGCGGAAAATATGGCCCTAATACTCAGACCTGGTTCAATCGTGGGGGAGGTCAACCTCCTGTATTCCTTTCCTGCACATTCCACCATCCAGACAATAACAACGTGCCAGATTTTAAAGATACCAAAGGAAGGATTCATGAAAGCAATGGAAAAGCATCCCATGGACTTGGCCGTCATTCGTCAGAGACTTGGCGTAGCTCCACTTTGAGTTTTCCAAGTTATGCGCAATTTTACAGCCAAAGCAATCTCATTCCTGTGTGCAGGACAGATTTGAGGCGATGCTGGCAAACTACAAGACTATTGGCTTCAAGCAGGTAGCCTGGGTTCAGCGTAAGGATCCCTCGGAAATGGCTCAACCTGCAAAAACCCTTAATTACCCTGTCAGTTTGAGAGAGTCAGTGACTTGAAATATTATTTTCCTTCATATTATGGCTTCCTTTTTAAGGCCATTTTCCTGGTTGCTTTTTGCTACAGCTCTAGGGACAGAGTGTGCAATGAGAGAGTGTTTGAGGACATACGGGACGACTCAGTGGGAACTTACATAGTGAACATGAAATGTCCTGACCGATCAAAAATAAAGGTGACGTCCCTTATCGAAATAAGAACAAGAGGATTGATACTGTTGCTGATGGAATTCGTTCATTTTCAGGACCATTTCGCTTGCTATAGGAACTGTAACATTGAGAACATATTCCGCGATAGGAAAGTCTGGGTTCAGGGCTGGCAAGCTTTCATCATGGGAAATGCCATCGTTTTGGCCACCATGTTACCGTACTGTAGTGCCTTTGATGATCCCGATGACCCCAACGACTCAATGTATTGCGCCATTTTTGCGGACTACTACATCATCGCATACTCCGCCTTCCTTGTTGACCTCATTGTGGAAATATATGAAGCCACCCCCTCTACAGGTTCACCTCACGCAATTGTTGTTATGGGCGAAATGCTGAATACAGGAAGTGAAGAGCGATACTGATTTTGATGTAGGGATTTATTATCGATTTCGAGATGGAATACGAGTGAGTTTAGCCAAACCTTTCTTCTGGTTTGATGTCCTGGCTGTGCTACCCTGGGGGCTAATAGACGGTAAAATCAGAGGAGTTTCGTACACAGAGCAGGCCATCCGAGCTTGTTGCAAATCAGTCAAGGTTTCTTTCTCTAGAAATCCAAACCCATGTAACGCGTTGACTCACCGAGTTCTCGCTCGAGACAACTGAAGGAGCTAAAATCTTGTCGTCTCTTTAACCAAACAGGTATTTCGCTTCATTTGCCACATGGACAACGTCTTTCCCCTAAATCTGTTCGCCGTGCGCATGGTGAAAGCGCTCATAGTAATCACCTATGGCTGTCATTTGTTGGCCTGCCTCTTCTTTCGTTTCGTGTGCAACCGCGGGTGAGCCTTAAGTTCTGGCAAAGCGCTTTCTTCGGCGGCATTTTAACTACAGTGTCTTTCTTAATTAGGGCGGGAATAAGTTGCAATCGTAACACATGGATGAGTAGTTACTACCGTACAGAAACCAACAAGCTGACAGCCACTGCCCTTCACGAAAACGTTCTGATGCAAAAGATGCCCTACCTTTTGTCACTTTGGTTTGCAACTGCAACATTCACGAGCGCGGGATATGGGGATTTCACCCCACAGAGAAAGATTGAAGTCATATGTTGCATAATGGCCATGATCATTGGCGTACTTATGGTGTCTTACATAATTGGGGGTCTAGCAGCAGCTTTGACTTGTGGAGTTCGGCCGCAGTAAGGAAACAGGCACCTTCTAATAAATTATTAAATACCGTTTCACAACCGGCTGTGCATTTATCTATTCACAGAATCTTGTTCCAGCAGCGACTCCTTGCTATACGGATATTCTTAGAGCATCATAACTTGTCCACAAGGATAACAGATCGGATTCTAGAGCACTATGACCTTCAGAATAGAATGCTGCGGGGTATCGTTCTCCCTCCAAACACACGTACTCTCCTCTTTGACGCTCCGGATGTCATTGTGGATGACACGCTTCTATGGGAAGTGGAACTATTTCTGGAAGGAGTTCCAATATTTACGGTAGCCAGTAGCACCAATTTATACAAAAAATTTCCCAGCTGGACAGTATCTTAACACTGCATCCTGAATCCCTTCCGTAGAAATGTGATGGTCGTGTGATAACGCGTATGGCAAAGCTCATGAAGTTATATCTCGTCCCGCCGAACGTAACCTACGTGGACCGGGGCGAAGTACGGAGGTCAATGTCCATTATATACAAGGGTTCAGTCGGGGTAATGACGTGGAAATTTAAGTACTCTTTTAGCCTTCGCCTAAGGGACGGTTATAATAATAATAATAATAATGGCTTTATTGTCGTTTCCACTCAATGTTTAGTACACAAGTACACACTGTTTTCCAGGGAAGGACATTTACATACTATTGTAACTGTTGTTATTTTAGATTTATTCGACGGATGGCCATGAAATGGGCATCCTGGAATCAACGGGCCACTTTGGAATCAGGGATCTCCTTTTTGGCGAACCTCATGAGTATTTTATCAAAACGAAAAGCTACTGCATCCTCTACTCCATCGACTTCCAAAGCTTCATCGACAGTTTTGAAGGGTTTGACGAACAGATGATGGATATATTGCATGAGGAAAAAGTCGGGAATTTATTATTATTTTCCTTAGTTTTCTATCAAATGATCGAGATGCATATGCAATGATTTCAGGTGCGACTTCACGAAAAAATCAATGACTTGGTCTTCCTTCGTGGCTTCCACACGGATCGCTACGACAAGTCCAAAGAGAAACCTAACAAGACAGTATCCTTCATTCTCTTCCCTTGGAGGAAGGGCAGCAAATGTGACCACTGTACTCATGAGGAATACATTCAAACCTTCAACGATATCCCCCGCCTCCGATGTCTCTATAGGTAGTCCACGGCGGTCCGTAATGATCAATGCAAATGCTCAATAGGATCTATGTTTAAATGACTCTGAGTTAGAGCCATGTTGTTACCAATGGCCGTGCACCCCGTGGGTCTATTTGCAAAATTATGGACGGCCTGGATCTCCTTTATCTGCATGCTCACAATCACTTGCGCATTTGTGGAGTTTTTCATGCAGTTTCGTCAACCTTGGTTCCGATATTTTAAGTTGATTCTCAACATATTCAACTGGATGGACATGTGAGTATTACTACGGGGAAAATCTCGGCTCAAACTCTATGGGTGAATATGAGAAGAGCAACTTTGTTTGTTTAGATACATAAAACTACACTGGAGCTACTATGGGGAACGGAAGCACTTAATATCACACCCTGCAAAGACGGCATACAATTACATGTTCCACGGGATGTTCGTCTACGACATTGTATTTGTTGGAGCTTTCGAGGGGATGATAAATGCATTGATTCAAGGGACCAACTTTCTGGGATATGGTCCAGGCTCCAATTGGTACACCAAGCTTAGAATGTCGCGATGCCTCCAAGTTTACAAAGTTCCTGAGCTCTTCAGAATCGTTCATAATGTCTTTTCTAATCGCACTGTGGTCCTGTATGCCTCTCCTTACCCAGCCATCTTTATTAATGTCCCATAAGTTGTCTCCCATCTGAGTTAATCAGTTTTTTCTCCTTGCACAGTTGTCTCTTCTACTGTATCGTTCTTGTCTGTCTGACAACTGTGATGGGATCCATGGCTGTTTACATAGCCTGCCCTTGGTTTCCGAGGGACTGGACTCCTGGAGATGAATTCCGAATGCCAGCGTGTCACACTATGTCATGGCTTTTCAAAGACATTCTTCGTGCGTTAATTTGCAATTATTTCGTAACTTTCCAAAAGCTGTGAGGTTTTCAGAATTTTATTAACTGTTGCAGAAATTGATCGAGCGTCCATCCTACAGCGGTGGGTTATTTCCATATATTACATTTTTCAAGCAATATTAACTGTCGGCTTCGGAGAAATCGTCACACTTCAGAAGGAAGAGTTGCAATTCCTAATTGTCATCACCATAATAGGTAAATTTTCCCCTTATGTTTGCCTTGCTTTGGAAAAGTAAAAAATCTTTGTGCTTTCCACAGGATTCCTGCTCATGCAGGTCATTATAGCTGACATCATGGTATGCGGACACTGAACTTTTTCCGCTGGATTCTTCCTGGACTTGCATATTTATTCTCTCCTCTTTCTCACAGGCAGCTCAGATTGACACGGACGAAAATCGAGCCCAATTTCTGGAGGACAGACTTCGCTTACTTTGGTGCCTCAAACGAGAGCATACACCCAAAAAAATTATCAAGTTCGTCTCCATTTCACGTCGTCGTCCACACATTACTTTCAAGGTGATGCAATATAACTAAATTTGTTTCTTAGGGTTACGGAAGAGCATTTGAATCTGAAGTGGGAGGCGTCCAGGGGATTGCAACCACAAGAAATCTTTGAGGATTTACATCCAGCCCTTGCTGCCGACCTTTTCCAGGAATTCGTAGGAGATAGTTTGATTAACGTGATGGAAAAATTTTGAAACTCGTCAGAGTTGCTAGTTACACAAAAGTAGTGGAGTTACAACTTCAGTATTGCTGCAGGTGCCGCTATTCCGAGGGTTCAGTGTTCAGGTACTTAGAAGTATGGCAAAACTTTTGAAAAAGCAGTACTTCCTCGAGGGGGACCGTATAACTCGCTGTGGAAATTTAGAGTTTGAAATGTTTGTCGTAGTTCAAGGTAAGATGAGATTTGTTTTTTGGGATAAAGCAGAAATATATTAAGTGAATGCTTTGAGTTTTAGGGCACATTTACATGTTGGATTCACACGGGAAATATATGACTACACTTAAGAAGAACGAGTAATTAATATTTTCATTTAGAAGCCATTATTTGATTGCCAAACGTCCTCCTCATAATTCTCCATATCGTAGTTTTTTTGGAGAGATTTCCATGCTGTTTGGGAAGCAGCGTCGTTACTCGGCCATAGCTGCAACAAAAGTCGAGTTATTTGTCCTGAATGCAGACGACTTTGCAGATCTTATTGATAAATACCCCGCAGTGAAGGATGAGATATTGGGATTCCTCAAAGGCGACAAACGTGAAGTGTTCGTGAAAAACTTTTTGAGAAAGAAGCACAAAGACTTTGAGAAGTGGCAGAAGAAAGCAAAGCTTGTGAATGATATCATCGGGAGAACACTCAAGTCCAGGGACGTGAGTCTGTTGAATCGGAAGCATGAATCTAAGCGCTACCGATTCAAATGCACTCGCTGGATCGTTGGCTATGGAACGGAAGACTTGAAGCTTCCCTTTCTCTATTTTGCAAATGAGTGAGCCATAATAAGTTTTGCAACATTCTTCTCCACTCTTCTGACGGAACTCAATGAAATCTAATTACGGGTGACAATGTAGGAGCAGGAGCCGGTGGCGTTTTAAATTTTTAATTCATCCCAACTGCATGTTTTGGCGCTTTATGCACACAACTGCACATTACGTGTACTTCCTGAGCACCATGCTCACCCTTTACGCTGTCTTCTTTGTTGTTCATTTTACAAGAAGAAGTAAACAAGGTGATGACATGAATGCTCAGAGGATTCTCAACAAGGACATGGTGACTATGGTCATACAATTCGCGGGCAACGTGATGGAAATGTTTGTCATAATTTTCATGCTTCTCAAGTTCATCGTTCCGTACAAGCTTGCTTACAATACTTATTGCAAGGACTGGGGACGAATTGTTCTTAGGTGTGTTTCTTCAATTGTTGCAAAATTTCATTTCCATTTTTTCTAACGTACTATTTAAGGCATTACAAAACTCTTTTGACAGATACCTGACTGATCCATGGGAGTTCCTTCTCGACCTCATTGGAATCATTCATGTTGAGTTCATTCTCATCCGATACTTCCCCGGCAGCGTTAGAAACGACGAATACTTTGCTTTCCTTCAACTTGTCAGACTGGTAAGCGACGCGACACGTGTAATTGCTGTCTTTCAGCCACCTAAGGCCTCCCAGTTACAAATTCAAAGTTTACACATTGCAGGTTCGCTTCTATCGCAACATATTTCAGTCTAAGGATGACCTTGGAATGAGCACCCTTCGCTACAAGATGGCCATCTCGGGAAGCCTATTCCTCTTCATGGGTCACATCTTGGCTTGCATCTTGTACTGGGCTGCTGTACCTTTCGGACAAGTGAGGGAACCTAGCTGGGTGAGCAGAGGTGAGGTCAGACAAGGTCAATGATGATCGCAACGGTATGGAAGGAATTTGTTGATCTGTGCCTGAGTTTTGTCAGTTTGTGAACAACAGTTGAAGCTACATTTGAGGGCATCCCCGACGAGGAGCTGGATCAGCTGCGATATCCTTCAGTCTGGTATTTACGCTCCCTTTACTTTATGATGACCATCTTAACCAGCTGTGGATTCGGAGATAATCTGCCTCAGTCTTTCATTGAGTACATTTTCGTCTGCATAACCATGTTGTGTGGTGTTGTGGGTACGGCCATTGCAATGGGAAATCTAAGCACGGGTCTTCAAGCTCTGCAAAAGTCAAAACGAGAATACTTTTTCCGGATTGATACAGAAATTGTATGTTTAACGCAATTTTCTCATTTGAAATGCAAACTGGTCTGGAAGGGGCTATGTGTAAACTATGAATTACCACAGAAACACCTTGTGAGTGTGGGGCTCAACAGACC
Source organism: Bourletiella hortensis (assembly GCA_034694225.1). Taxonomy (NCBI): domain Eukaryota; kingdom Metazoa; phylum Arthropoda; class Collembola; order Symphypleona; family Bourletiellidae; genus Bourletiella; species Bourletiella hortensis. The sequence continues at coordinate 6,425 of JAQFYD010000482.1, read as the reverse complement.
GAGTGCGAACACGTTGGTTGCATACTACAATTGCCTGTGGGAAGTTGGGCGCGGACAGCCATATCACAAGGCTACGTCCATTTTACCTCTCACCATGCAGTTTGACTACTGCGCTGTCCTCTTTGGCGAGGCAGTCATGCAAGTAAAGTATTTCAATCTCATCTCAAACTACTCTTCCCCGGTCAAATATGGCTCCTCCAATAATCTCCCGATCTGGAATAGTGCACCATCTTCGGAGGAATAATGGACGAGTCCTTCATTAGAAACGTTTCCATTAGACTTGTTCATAATGCCTACCCTGCTGGAGTCCCCATTGCTAATCAGACAGCGTCGGGATCCGGCTTGTACATCGTGTACAAAGGGTCCGTTGTCTCTTACGTTGTTGATGATGATGGGGATGGCTTTCCCGAGTTTAAGCGAAGATACGAGAAATTTCAATGTTTCGGTCGTGGTGCGTGCTTGTTCAAAAATATGGTATGCAACATAAATGTGTGTTTCAGCCACGAATGAAGGTTCGTGTGTAGATGGTGGAGGTTGATTTCAGGTGTACACGAAGACTTACCGGGCAGCAACCCACGTGGAAACTTTGTATCTTGACCAGGCGGATATAAAGCATATTGTGCGACATTATCCTTTGTGGCAAGAATACTTGGAGATACTCATCGTGGAAAAGTACGTAGGGCTTGGCAAAGCCGGTTATCGTCACATATTCACTCCAGATGAAGCAGAGGACGAACAAGGGGAGGAAATGCCTCAACTCTTCACATCGTTAACATCTAATCCACCATTTTAGCTTATCCGCCAGCGGGCAACTTATACTCCGAATATATGTAATATACGTGCTGTTAGACGAGACCTTCACTGTTCCTCCTACCGACGTCTATTTACTACTTTTGTGTTATTGTTCTCATGTGCTATATGTGAATAAACTTGCTCAGTTTCAAAAAATTAGAAAACAAAACGTTGGAGCTACACGTCGTTAGCATTATTTGTCTTCAGCACAGAACAGATCTCGCAAAGTTCCCCCAAAAATTATCAAAGTGCTGTGGCAATAAAAACGCTTGTTGGGATGGGAGTAGAGTAGGTAAGTTACAGAAGTGCACCGAACCGCTTCTATTCTGTGTCAAGTTTCAATGCCGTAGAAAGTTTAGTTTAAAATTATTTGAATTTTTGTATCGTAATGTAATAATGGAAAGATATCTTGAATAAAGGATAATAATCGTGAGTCACGACACGATTCGTGACTCTCAACTCACAGCTGGAAAATAAGTTGGCTGGGCTGAACTGTCCCGTCTTGGGGCCTCATGGAGGCTGGCTAAAAAGGGCCATAGTTAACCTCTACCCTCCTTTTTGAACCCTGCCTGCCACGCCTGCAAAATCCAGCAACCTTGAACAAGTGGCGCCGTTCCCGTTTTCGTTGACTTTCGACGAGGAGCGCGGAAGGCAGTCATTCTTTCATTGGAATGGCTGACAAGCCCTCAGCATTCACGTATAGACGTAGTTTTAGCAAGTAATAAAATTCGAAGAAATTGACAAAATTCTCAGCCCACAGAGGAAATAAACCAAGGACAGTATTGTGCGATTGTGCTGCCAACAGCGATAATATTTTATGGGATTCTGGATAAAGGAAGAAGAGAAAAATGGTTAGACTAACGGAAGACATGGTCATTGCACGGGCCAAGACCAGTGACTTGGAATCCATAACCAAACTCAACTTTTGGGGCTCGGATTTAACCGACATCGGGATCGTGAAACAGTTTAAAAGAGCCGAAATTCTATCCTTCAGTTTGAACCAAATAAATTCCCTAGCGCCGTTCCAGTACTGTAAAAATCTTCAAGAGTTGTACATCCGACGGAATGACATCAGAGATCTTCGTGAAGTGTGCTACCTGCAAGAGTTGCCCAGGCTGAAACGATTACTTCTGAGTGAAAACCCCTGTTGTGAGACAGCGGGTGACTTGTTAGTGATGGACACTTAGTGTTGTGTAATGCAAAGACGCACAATTTTGATAAAGTCATTGTGAACATTTTAGATACCGGCCAACAATAATCAGAGCATTGCCAGGATTGGAAATGTTGGATAACGAAGAAGTAACTCCTGCGGATCGTGAGTATGCCCTGCAGCTAGGTCTCATTTTAGAACATCCTTCACGAAGGAAGGAAGTAGAAAAGATAATTCCCGGTACGAGATTCTACGAGGTGCCAGACTCAGGAAGATCAGCCAGTACTCGTTATTTCGAAGAAATGCTCCGACATCGAAGCAGCGCAATGGACGCCACCAATCACAACAAGATCCCTTCTTCAGATGTTTCAGGGCCGACCAGACCTGCAACAGCTCTGGCTGCGCCCAATCATCAGTCAGGCTCACAACTACAATCAGAAGATCAGTGCAGATCCTTTTATCTAGCTAACCCATCCGCTTCCCGGACACATTCTACAAGTACGAGAACCTCAGCGTCTCCAATTCTAGAATATTATCGACATGACTATGAGAAACAGAGAGCACAGCAGCAACAACACAGTCATACGGATTCTGTCATGAGGTTGTCCAACAACAATAATCACATAGTTGATGACTATACTTACCAACACTCATTTTCTGCTTGTTCTACCACCACATCCGCAGCGAGGTCGGGGAAAAGTAGCAAGAATCTTGTATCTGCTGTAATCTGTATAATTAACGAACTCGACATGAGTGGGCTAGACTTGGTGGAAATAGCAGTGAAAAGGCGGCAGAATGAGCTGAGCTTGTAATAAACAAATTTTTCAGTTTCTCTTAAGAATCTTGCACATTTTTAGTATCTGATAGATGATGAGAGCGTCAGCTTTCCCAACACGGTGCTTTGGATGTTGTTAGCAAGGAGTGAAAGAGCTTGACTTTTTTGGGCTAGGTGGTTTTGTTTTATTGCACTTGTCATAGCTATCTTATTTTTCAAGCTTCGACGATTAGTAGAAATATTGACACTGTCATCACATTGATATACACTTGAATTCACTTAAGTTTTCAGGGAAAACAAAATATCTTTTGCTATTTTACAGGAACACTCAACTATTGCTTCACAACAAATTATTATTCTAAGGGGTGCTGTAATGTAGATCAATGAACGATAAACTGTGCGGCCCTCAATTCGGTTGTTCATCTTCTGTTTCAAAAGTAGTTGTTGTCGGAGGTTCTGAGGCGGAGTTGTCTTGTCCCTCTGATGCATCGTCTTTCGCAGCATCGTCATCGGACTGCTCCTCTTCTTCCTCTTCTGCGTCATCGAAATCGGTAAGATCTGCATCCCCTTCTAATTCTCCGCAGTCAGTGATGTAAACTTTTTGTCGTGGCTTACCGCAGGATGTCACTTTATTGGAAATCTGTGAAAATGAGATTCCAATAAATTTCATAAGCTATCAGGCCTGATAATGAAGCAGTCAACGGCAGCCATTCGTACCTGTTGCAACGTGTTCATCCCTGCGATAACTCTTCCAAAAGCAACATTGGTTCCATCCAAAACGGACAATTTCTTTGCAATGATGATGAATTGGGATCCATTTGTGTCCGGCCCACAATTAGCCATCGTGATTATGCCGGGCTTATCATGCTTAATTCTGAAACAGGTAGACACGAATAAGATTACAATTCCACTTCTTCGTGTGGGGTCATAGCAGTCGGATGGAGACTTACGTAAAATTTTCATCAGGAAATGTGTCACCATAGATGGAGCGACTCCCTGTGCCGCCTTGACCTGTCACGTCGCCACCTTGCCACAAAATGTCCTTAAGGATGCGGTGGATTTGGGAACATTTGTAGGTTGGCCCGTACTCCCCAGTGCATAGGCCTCTGAAGTTTTCAGCAGTTATTGGACATTCTGAAGCAAACAATTCAATGGCGACTTTTCCAATGACTTCTGTGGAATTTCCGAGAGCAAAGAAGACTCTCGGACGTGGATTCTTGACTGCATTCTCTTTTGCTTTAGCTGACAGCGGTCCCCATTTGCATTCTTTGTCTAGTTGCCAATACAGGGGATACAAGGACATTTCCGCCATCACCTTCTCATGCCTTTCATAATCTGCCAGTTGTTCTTTGCGTGAGTAAAATGGTTTCTAAAAGAAGGCCGCCATCAGGCTTGGTCAGGTAATTTTCATGTACATGCACCCCGCGTAAACATGAGTGTACCTGCGACTGGATCCTTTTAAGCAAGCTGAGGTTATCGAACGTGATGCGGAGCAATTCTAACTGACGGTCTTGACCTCGGACGTTTACTCTTTTAGGGTTACGCTCGTCTAGTCTGTTGTCAATTGACCCCTACACAAACGAATACTGAATTGACGCAATTCTTTGTGTGGAGGTAAAATATGACACGGTTTTACCTTTCCATGTATGATTTCTGCCAAGTGTTGAAGCATTATGGTATTCTCCTTCTCTATTCGCGCGAACTCCATCAGACGCTGGTTGTATCTCGCGTTGGTGAACAAACTTTTGTTTCCACATGGTCCGCTGCTGTCAACAAACGGCCGTGCATTCTTCACACGATGTCGATGAGCTCTGTAGCTGACTTGATTCCAGTGGTTGGAACGATCCTCGCGGCGCTGTGCTCTTCTTTCTGCTTTCTTTTGAATCTCCCGAGCTAGCTTCTCCTAAATTTTAAAATAATACGTCTCTCAGCTTAACCATACGGGTGTCTGCTTCATTTGGAGAGACGAAATGGACTTACGGAGAAGCAACAAAGTTTTAAGTTTCTATTGCTTGAGAAAGCTCGATTTCTGGCTTCTCTGGCTGCAAGAGTTCTCTCATCATCATCACACTTTTGACAAGCGTTAGCATCTGCCCCGGGATTTCTTGAGAATTCGGAAGATGCTCCGCCTGGGCAGTAATCCGCCTTAGGTTGCGAGGAAGCAACGCATCCGTTGCTCACCATAGACATCTCTCAACTCAACTAGGGTAATGATTCTTTGGAAGGGCGTGAAAGCTTTGAATGACTGGGCACGTGAAAGGTCCAGAAATAGAAGTTCTATGCTGTATCTAATTGTGGCGTAAAAAGTCTGGCTGGACGTGATTATTCCAGGTATTGAGCAGATCGGCTTCCATTCAGCTAGCTAGGCATAATGTGATACCGCTGGTGAATCGGGTCACTGCTTTATTGAACCCTTTCGGACATGGATGCGATGAATGCCGTCACTCCCAGCCCCAGCGTCCCAGCGTCCCAGCTCCGTCACCGTGTATGAGTCCGAGTTCACTCGCACCACAGTGTTAGAGAATGCCAATGTTTTGACTTTGAGCTTGGGGCTTGGGATTGATTGGGAATTGTGAGGACTGATTGAAGTGCCATGTCCGCGTCCGGCTATTCAGAAAGTTATTAAATTTAGGATCTTAATTTAGGCAAATTAGTGGTTTAGCATCGGGCGACAGCAGAACCAAGGCAACTAATACTCTCATCTGTAACTGCTTTCGTGATAGCTATGCAGAAGCGGATAAAGAAATGGTGGGCTTCCAGCTCCAGCGTCCACTTTAATTCTTAACTTGAATGTGAAAGAGGAACTCGGTCGTCGCTTTGTTACCAAGTCCAAAAATTATTTTAGACGCTAAGTGGATATAACGCAACTTTTATGCCTATTCCCTGGGCTTGGTGCATGACACCGCACTGAGTGGAATTTGGCAGTAAAGCAACAGTTGCTTTATCATTGTAAATTACAACTGTATTCATCTTGAGATGAATTCAGTCGTTATTCAGATCAATACAATGCTTGTTCAGAAGAATACAGTAGATATCATGTTTACGGTTCATAGATTAAGTTTTTAGTTGTAAATTGGCTATATAGTTTTCCAGGGAGCGTACAACAGAAGAAGCTGTTGCCCTTGTGTGCAAACACAATAGTTCCATTGTTGTGGTTGCTAGCAACCGCTGCATGTAGCTTGGTCACAATGGTCTTGTAATGGACATAAATTTTGCATTGCTTTAAGATACAATGCTCATGGTCTAATTGTGATGCGATGCAAGATAACAGTTATTGGCCATAACACAGTGGCAAATTCTGGAATTCGCATCGAATGACTTTCCTGAAAATAGATTGCCCCGTGAAGAGGAAAATAAATAAAAAAAATGGTGTGTATGCAGAAGAATATAGGTTTGAATAAATGATGAGCCAAGCAGTTTGTAAAAAGAATGGTGAATTGTGATCGTGTGATTACTTGAAGAGGTTTGTTTTTGTGAAAAAATAGGCGTGAGCACTCGGACAGAGATATGAACGATTAAATGAGGCATATCAGAATGTTGAACTGACAACATAAATATTTGTATGGTAGGCAAGTTGTGCTGATGGAGGTACATAATAATAAGCAACTATTCTTGCCCTTCAACCCCTTCAGTGCTCTCAGCACGAAACAAGTGCTTTCCAGCTGATTCACAGCAAAATCTTGTTCAGCTATAGTGTAGTGGACCTCA
>JAQFYD010000481.1:0-18542 GCA_034694225.1 Bourletiella hortensis | reverse complement strand
TAATCAATGAATAGAGAGGAGGGAAGGTTTATTTGGGATTTTCTATTATTTAGCTTTTGGTGTGGTAATTATAACTATATTTTTTTTGATGGTCATAAAAAACGTAACCGTGCGTAAAACGCTTGCTGTTGTAACCCCGCCGCCATATATTATATTACCATCACTAAACGGCGCTCCTTGTGCAGATTAATTTCCTTCATTTACCTTGACACGCTTAACAATTAGGAGTATATGATCCATATTATCCTTTTTTTTATCCCTTTCCCTTGAAACAAGAAAAGTCATGTACATTACCTACCTCAGAAAGGAGGAGATTTTTTTGAGGAGGGTTGATGAATTAATACTTAGTACTACTATTACACTTTGTTCACGAAAACTGTATGCTTTGTTTATTATTATTAATATTTATTATTATTATTTTCAAAAAAATAGTTATGACCAGTTTTAACAGGAACAGAGCCGGGTAATTTTTTGAGGGGAAAATTAATGAAATACAACAATCTATGAGTTGCCTAATAAAAAATGTATTCAACTAAATGAAGATTTTGGTTTCCATTGAAAGTGTATTATTTTTCCGTCGCGTTATGGACGCTGCGCTAAGAGTTTTTATGTGTTTCTCACTGTACCCTCACTGACAAGCCCTGCTGTCAAGTTTCCTATTGTTAGGACATACTGTATTGTGAGGTAGAGGCTGACAATAGTCTTCTCAGCGTAGGTCTTTTTCCTCTGCCATTATTACCAACACAACTATACAACTATAGCCTTAAAGAATGACAGAGAGTATTTAGCAGGGATCAGTTTAATCCTGCTCCTCGCGGAGTTATATACAGTTTTAGCTAGAGTGACGATAAAATAAATACAACTGGTTTTACGCACGGTTGACGATTGTTGTTATTAGTACAGTACTGACTAGTTTTTGACTTTCTAACCCTGACATTTTTTGGACTTTTTATTTGACCCTTGAATACTATAGGACCGGGAGGGTCATCTGTGCCAGCACAAGTACTTGAGAAAGGGAAGAATACATATGGTGTGGAGTTCACCCCCAGACAACCAGGAGAACATAGGATTTCAGTGGCTCTGAAGGGCGCCCCAGTACCAGGATCACCATTTGCCTGCAAAGTATACGATGTTTCCGCAATCAAAGTACGGGATACGGAGAAAGGAGTTGTGGGAAAGCCTGTAACGTTTCTAGGTGAGTTTATGAAGCGTTAAGATTTCTCAAAAGTTTCCTTCCTTCTATTACACTTGGTTGCTTCTTGTTGTGCTTTGTTTTACAATAATTCATGTGGTTGACATGATTTTGTTTCTTTTTTGCAGTTGAGACAAGTCAAGCAGGGCCGGGGAATTTGGAGGTAACCGTAAACGGTGGCCAGGTTCCCACATCTGCACAAGCTCAGGGAAGTCATACTTATGCAATTTCGTTCACTCCAAAGGAAGCCAAACCACATATGATTGAGCTACGATTTAATGGGGAGGATATCCCAGGTTAGTAGAATATCTATCTTCTTTTTTATTATCAATGTCTATAGCATCAGTGGGGTAGATTTTATTGCTTTTGTTTACGCACCTGTGGGGAGTAATAAAAGTCATATGGTAGCAAATGGGCGTGTGATGAGTCGATTTTGCGGGTAACCAGGAAGAGAATTAATGTGTGACCTTTTCCTCTCATGCTCACAGGTAGTCCATTCAAGTGCGATGTAGTAGACTCATCAAAGGTGGCCATTAGTGGAGAAGGTTTAGAGAAGGTGCCGATCGGTCGTCGTGCAACTTTCATCATTGAACCAGAAGGCCGTTTGGGACAGCCGGAGGTCAAGATATTGGGTCCTACAAAGAAGATTGTGCATTCCTCCATTCAGATTCCATCCGAGAATAAATTCCTTGTAGAATATGTACCCGTCGATGTGGGTAAGTTGGATGGATTACCTCATCTTATTTTATTATTTAATTATCATTTTTTGATTACGAGGTACAATAGTTTGGAACTTTATGAGTAACTCTGCAAGCCAATAAAGCAGTTTCACCATGTAAGGCTTCGCCGTGGACCTTTCAAGCAGAACGGAATCATTGTTAAGCTCGTAGCATGCATCATGCACGCGCAATTTATCATTTATAGCGTGGAACGTGTAGGGTGCAATTAGTAAATTATTTTTTCTGCCAGTGTGTGCACAGGGTGCTTGTTGTTAAAGTCAGCATCTCGGTACCGTTGGAAATGTTAATTATGTCCTAATTATTTCGTGTCAGGGGATCACACAGTGGAGGTGTCCGTTGGCGGAGTGCCTGTACCGGGAAGCCCATTCTTGGTGAAGGCGTATGATGCGAGCAAAGTCAAAGTGACCGACATCAGCCCAGGAATTCGTGGCAAGCCTGTATATTTTTCAAGTAAGCAGCGTCATTGTTTGACTTGATGGCATTCAACAATGAAGATAGTACTAGGCAGATTGTATTCTATGTAAAATATTTTATGCACTCAACAGTTGATGCGAGCCAAGCAGGAGCAGGCAATCTGGAGATTATCGTCTCTGTGGGTGGCCGAAATGTACCTAATTACGTTCAAGCGGAAGGAAATGCAAAATTTCGGGTAAACTTCAGGCCCTTGGAGGCTGCTCCCCACACTCTGTCAGTTAGATTCAATGGAGAATCTGTGCCAGGGTCACCATTTACATGCAAAATTACGGATAGCAGCCAGATTGTCGTCAGTGGTGCTGCTCTGAAACTTGCCGCAGTAAATCAACCAGCCACGATAACCATCGACCCGCAAGGTAACTGTGAAACGTTTATCAGTGCATTCACCATCATCACCGTCATTCTGATTGCATCTGTAACCACACGTAGGCATTGCTTATGTCCGCAATGCGTACAATAGAAAGTATATCCCAAACAATGTGCATGCGATGGATGTTTGATTGAACCTTTTTATGGTAACACTTCAGGCGCGGACGTAGGAGCATGCAATGTAATGGTTTTAACCCCTTCTGGTACACATTTGCCAATTAACATGACCGGGGCGTTACCGGATAAGATACAAGCTTCGTTCACACCTCAGGAAGTTGGTACGTTATCGTTAGGAAAAAAAATAATTTGTTTGGCTGGGAATATGGTTATATTTTATCAATCAAATTTTTCTAGGACCTCATTCAATTTCTATCATTCTCGACGGGGAGCCGGTTGCAGGAAGCCCATTCAATTGCAATGTTTACAATGTCGGCAGAGTTCGTATTACAGGCCTGCAAGATGGAAGGGTGGGAGAGCCTATTACTTTCACCGTGGATGCAAGCCAGGCTGGCGAGGGTACACTGGAACTGGTCGTCACCACTGGAAAACAATCACTTAGGGCCGAAGTTACAGCCAGAAGCCGGGGCTTGTATGACGTCACGTTTGTCCCTCAAGAAGCAACCGTGCATTTTGTAAACATTACTTTTAACGATGTGGATGTTCCCGGAAGTCCTTTTGAATGTGCCATTGAGGAATCTTATTCGACTATTGCGGTACCAGAACTGGAGAGCATTAGTGATACTTCATTGGTTCAACATGGCATCATCTCGAATGGATTGGATGCTGTCGTAGCTGGCACAGTAGCTTTCATCGATCTGGAAAAACGTGGTCCGGAAACTCCTGAAATTACTATCAAAGGTAAGCCACTTTGACAATTTTCTTCTTGCACTCTGAGGGACAGGTAAGAAGAACGTAGATTACAGTGGGGTCTATTTTTTGCAGCACCAGCAGGTGGAAATAGCAGTGTACGCGTGCGAACTCGCACGCTGCCATCAGGATTACTTCGAGCTGAATTTATTCCCGACCGGGTTGGAACATATGAAATATCAATTAGTGAAGGTTCCAAGTCCTTAATCTTGCCGCAGCCACTGGAAGCTAAAGTATTCGATCCGCTTTTGGTACGCCTGAAGGACAAAGCTGAGACAGCTGTTTTGGGACAAGACTTTTCTTTCAAAGGTGAGACAGAGCGGACACCATCTTAAGTCGCATATCATTAACTCCGATGGAAGAACTGACGTTATATTTCTATTGCAGTTGACGTCTCCCGCTCAGGATTAGATCCTGATTTGGACGATGTTCTGGACGTGAAAGTAAAAGCTGGTGTAGAAGACGTCCGTTGCACAAAAAGGAACATGGGCAACGGAGTATTTTTGGTTTCCTTCAAGCCAGTCCTACCTGTGACACATCGCGTCCACGTTTTGTGTCATGGTTTCAATGTGAAAGGATGCCCCTTCGACTTGCCTGTTGCTGATAGCGGTCAATACTCCAAAGATACCGTGGCAACAGGATCAGGTCTCTATGTGGCAAGAAGTACGAGATCTGCTGGTTTCACGATTCTTACAAAAGGTAATCATTGAGTCTTCGCAAGAGGCATTGAATCTGATAAAGCCTTTTTAACGTAAAATTCTTTGTGCCTATAGGATCCTCGGGACGAGATTTCGATGTTGTTGTGAGTGGCCCTGGAGGAGTCGCTGTGCCAGTGCGATGCTATCAACAACGAGATGGAAATCTAAGGGCAGAGTTTACGCCAAATACCCCTGGAGCCCATGAAGTTGCTGTGTATCATCGAAGCAAGCAAGTGAAGGGTTCTCCATTTATGTGCCAAGTTTTCGACCCTCAGCGTGTCCAGATTGGAACCATCCCAACGGCTTTGACAGTTGGACAGTCTCTCGTAATTCCAGGTAAGACGCACTTATAAACGTGCTATCACCACTGGGTATGAAACTCGTAACCACCGTGCGCATTGATGTTTCAGTAAATGCTGTGGATGCCGGAAATGCCCTATTGGAGTCGGACGTAACAGGTCCAGAAGGTCTGCCGAAGCCATTGTTTCCAAGTATTGATGAGCGAACGAAGGAGAGTGTGCTAAAATTTGTGCCAAAACGGCCGGGGAAGTATAAGATTATGTTAAACTACGGCGGTGAGCCCGTGCCTGGCTGTCCAATTGTGATTCAGGCTGAGGAAGCTGGTGCAGCCAAAGCAGAAGGCTCTGGTCTCCAATACGCTCACGTAGGAAAGCCTGCCGTATTTCAGATATACGGCCCAGGCCTGCCTGGCTTACCCGCTGTCGTCGCGGAGGGCCCAGATTCTGTTGCCAAATGTGAAGTGAAGCGAGTTACGGGAGATAAAGAAGCTGGACATTTCCAGGCATCTTATATTCCAACAGAAGTTGGCGTCTTTGATGTACGGGTGACATGGGCTGGAATTGATATCCCAGGATCTCCATTCCACCCACGTGTAGTGGATACAACAAAGTTAAGAGTCATTGGAGGTTGGGAAGCTCACTGTACCTCAGCTGATTCTAAAAAAGGAGATACAGAAGCCATTCAGCTCGTTGTCGGAGAAGAAAGAAAGATTGCTTTTAATACTATCGATGGAGGCCCAGGAACTCTGGAAGCCAAGATTGAGCCCGTCGCCGGGGAAAGTGCCAATAATCTAGAACAATTTTGCAGAGTGGAAACATCTGTTGCAAGTCGATCTAAGCTGCTGCTGACGCCCAAGAAGATCGGCGAGTATAAGCTATCACTTCAGTGGGGCCATTTTGACGTGGAAAGTGCGCCCAAGAAACTAGTTGTGCAATCACTACCGCAAGGGTAAGCGTTTATGCGTATGAACTGAGATGAAGAACTACAAGTCCGTGTACTGAATAATCTATTTCCTGTGTTTTCAGTGAGTTTGATGGACCTGTTTTGCTAAGCGGTGCGGGCCTAGTCTCCGCTCGCTGCGGAGAAGAAGCTTACTTCACAATCGATGCTTCTCAAGCTGGACTAGGACCTGCCCAGGTTTCGCTTCACAGTGCCGATGTCGATGTACCAGTAACCGTTCAGCCAGTTGGAGGTGGTGTCTACAAAGCTGTATACGTTCCACGTGTCCCTGGAAACTATGAATTGAACGTGGTCTGGGACGGAAAGTATGTTGAAGTTCTTCTAGTTAATTTATTGGCGGCCAAATGAAGATATCTTATCGGCAATTCTTTTTTTATAGACCGGTTCCCGGTTGTCCAATGATTGTTCAAGTCGGAGCTGTTGGGGATGCCTCAAAGGTTCTGTGTACCGGGGATGGTTTGCGTGTGGGAACAGTGGGGAAGGACATTCGTAGCTTCATTGACACAAGGCGTGCCGGCCCTGGTGAATTGACGGCACAGTGCATGGGACCAAGGAAGACAGCGTACTGTGAGCTTTATGACCATGGAGATGGAACTTTCACTTTAAATATTCGACCTCAGGAACCTGGTAAACATGCGCTGAGTATCCGATACTCAGGAGAGCATGTCCCAGGAAGCCCATTTAACCTGAAGGTCGTTGGACTCCCAGACGCATCCAGGGTGAGGGTTTACGGGCCTGGAGTAGAGCATGGTGTTCTTGCCACGTTCCAGTCCCGGTTCATTTGCGACACGCGTGGAGCAGGTGCAGGCCAGTTAACTGTCCGTGTCAGGGGTCCCAAAGGTACATAAAATTATATTCTGTGCGTAGTTTCGGCTCCTGCAATGGGTTTACTGATTTTCATCTTCGTAAATTTAGGTGCCTTCCGTGTGGAAATGCAACGTGAAAGCCAGAAAGATAGAACAATCTTATGCAAGTTTGACCCGACTGAACCTGGAGACTATCGAGTAGAAGTCCGTTGGGCAGGGGAGCATGTACCTGGCTCCCCATTTACGGTTATGATATTCGATACGCAGGAAGAACTTCATCATTTTCTTCAGGTACTGGTCACATACATATTAGTTTTTTCAGTAACCATGAGCTTCCGTATTCACACGTTATGATGACATGTTTACGTAGGGAGGCTCCCCTGGACCAGGCAATCAATCAGAATTCTATGGATCGACGGGGTATTCAACTGGACAAATGTCCTGGAAAGGATCACAGGCTCAACTCTAAATGCATATTCAAGGACAGTTTCAGTCAACGAAGTAAATTATTTATTGTGGATGTGTATCAGACGTCGACAACAGGGGGATGAAAAAATAGTTTAAATTGCTTCTTCAATGTTCTGCTGCGGATTAGCATGTACTTCAACGGACAAATCTTTTCATCTATTTCATGTCAGTACTTCATACACAGAGAATAATAATAAATTATTATTAAATTTATGAAAGACCTATAAGTTATACTTGCATCACACATGTAAGAATTAGTTTTCTAGGAAAATAAAAGAGTGATGTTCTATTATGAAAATTCCAGTTTAAAGGAAATTATTTGAACTCCCAAATATCACTTCAGTATTTTGAGCAATACATGTCTTCATAAATTCACAAGATAAATATTCACCGCAACCGACCAAACTAGAATACGTACAAATATTACTAACATGATTTCACTTACAAACTGGAAATGTAAGAACCATCAGTGATGCATTCTGAAATAACTATCAACTGGATTCGAATCTTCTACCAAACTAACTTGCATGCGTAGGTTGTATGTACGCAATGACTGATATTTGGCATGTGACAAATCATTAACTAAAGCAGTCTTCTACGGCAGTGCACAGAGCCACAGTTGCAGGCCATTGACTTCCCTTCAGCCATTCCTACTTCGTAGTTATAATCCCAGGTCAACTCCGTCCCACCTATCAGCAATACAAATTAACTCAGCCCTCCTAAAAACACTCAAAAAACAAGGTTTTAAAATGTATTTACATCTGATGTAACGAGACGCAAAGAAAGCAACCCACGGAAATCTGATATCGTGAGTGTCCAGGAAGACATCCTGAGCAAAGACGTTTGGATCACACGAATGCTGCAACGAGTAAAATACAGTTCCCACTCACTGAAAACATTCAATCCGTAAGAAACTATTATTTACTGCAAGCAATAACTAACGTTTAGATAGCGTCCGATATTCCCTATCTTTTTGGCATCGATTGCAAAAATTTCTGAGTCCTCTTCAGGTCCGAAAAGGGTTCTTGTTTTGGAGTTATTATCATTACTCCGAGGCTCATCCTCTTCACTTTCATCATCCTGCTCGATTATACGCTTTCTCTTTGCACCTAAATTCACCATGATACATTTAGCATATTATTACTGACTCGGTCTTTTATTTTCGATCTAGTAAATTATCACCTGTATCTTTCGAGCCCTTCCCCAACTTTTGTTTTTCGTCGCATTTCTTACCCTTCCTCGCTGTTTCACCTTTAGGTTTTTTACCTGGTAATACAACAAGTACTCGATTAAGTCATTTAGTTAGTGGAGCGAAGAAAATATTTAAATACCTCACCATTAGCTTTAGGTCGTCCGACTGATCGTTTCGTCAGTTCAGGCTCCGGTTCCACTACTTCAGCTTCATAACCATCTTTATGTGTTTCCGCAGCCTCAATAAAATCTATGTTTGCAAGATATTCATCTCCGTACGTAGCACCAGACTTTAAAAAGAAAACAATATTCATTTGGGTAAACGAAATGATGAAAATATCGGAGTTCACGGTATGAATCTTAGTGTTAGTTACCTCATTGGCTTGCCTACTGCTAAGCAGCTCGCCAGTGTAGACACAAATGAATGAGCCCTGCGGAATGTCCTGTAAAGTTCTAATGGCATATCCCTTCATGGAAGTCTTGAAAACTTGTAACTTCCATTTCAGTCCATGCTGAACTAATCGGTTTGTGCAATTCTTGCTACATTTACACCTGAAATAATTTGCATTTTCAGCAGTGCATCATTACAGCAAGTAGCAAGCTAGTAGACATTTGCTAATGTACCATTTGTTACATTCATATATTCCTTGCATATATTTTTCAGTCAGTCGACGGTTTTGATAACCTCTAAATAAGAGACTAGGTCCTGTAAGGGTCTCAGGTTCCTTCTCAAAAGTGAGACAGTAGCATGCACATTTCTGTTTGTCCTGCATCATTGGAATTTTAAAAACAACAATTTAAATTACTACCCATCAAATAGAAACAAGAGTTAATCAAAGTACTTGACAATCGTCTTCGCAGTCGCAGCAGACTAGAAATCCTGACTCAGTATTCACGGATACACCTTTTCCAAGAATCCTTTCATTAGTATAGATGACATCAGGAGGCTTGACGTCATCAACGCAATTAATTTGTGAGATCGGGACCCGTTCAACTCCTTTAGAAATGTCCTGAAAACAGAATTTCACAGCCTATTACAAGCTGCCCTAGCCGAAGACAAGAAGTACTTTCGCGTAATGTCTTACTTCTATGTAAAAGTTTGGTTTCTTTGACACTTGGAATTCGTCGAAGCAGTTTAATTGGAAGTCAAAGCAAAAACAATCTACACCGTACGGGGTTTTTAATTTAGAGATGAACTTTTGAATGTCATCTAAATTCCACATCTTCTGTCCACATGGAGCTTGATAGTAAATCTTCCTCTGCACATCATTTGGCTCAATACCCCTGGAAAAAGGTAAGAAAATAACGCTCATTAAAATTCAGGTTCCACTTCCACCACAAAGTAGAGAAGCCTTACCTCGACCATCCATGGTAGAAGGGCAGCAGGAGTGGGCTAGTGATCTTTAGATCCTTTGCATCACTCCCCGCCAAAAGACTCACACACTTCGGATTGCAAGGGTGAGGTCGGTAGTCCCGAGGCTTCCGACGATATTTAGCAGGGATCTCATGTTGCTAAAAATGAAGTTACCAGATCGGAAATTCCGGGTAATAAGTTGAAACAAAATCCATAGCTACTACCGCCTACTGTCACCCTTACCACGACTTGTCCCTCATACTCCTCATTAGTGCCCTTTGGTGTTGGTAGTGCTTGAGTTGCTTCTACAGAAATTTTAATTTGATCTTTCAGCATCAAACATAAACACATCTGTCGTTTTTCGTGCTTGCTTACTGTTTTCCCTGTAGAGCTCTAGAATTCGGCATGAGCCTCTCCATAGATCAAATTGTATACCGTTAGCTATAAGCTCAAATCTTGCCATGGAACAGTCCACACACTTTACCCTGGCGGTCCACCAAAGCCCTATGCGGTACACACAGTGCAACGAGAATAATAAACTTGTGAGCGTGATTGAAAGCAATTACAAAAAAAAATACCATTCCATTCCACAGAAACAAGTTGAGATTCTCTAAGTCTAGCCATTTTGAACTCGGGGTATTTTCGTATGTAATGTTTGATGAACTTCTGATTATCAGGATGAACCTCAGCCCACGTGTTTGCCGCGGCACCGATATAAGAAATAAGTCGAACCTCGCTGGTACTACAATATGCGGCATATCCATCGTCGAAAAATACGAGGTACCTGCAACATAGCAATATTCACGTACATTCATTATTTCACATTTAACTCGCCTCCTCAACTAGTTCTGTCACACATTTGCTCCCAACTCTTCAAAATACTTAAGCTTTTATGATAAAAGTTCTATCACATACCGGGACTTGTTAGTTGCCTTGGGTGGCTCTGCCACGATTCCAGCATAAAAGAAATTGCCAATTTCGCTTGACTTATCTAATGTACGTGCAATGACTCTACAGCCCACTGGAATATTAAAATTAAGTAGGTTAGCATCATAATATGCTACATGCTTGCTCTGAACGACCTTCTCATCGATCACTTTCCGCCGGTTGCGAATTCTTTCTGTAGGTACAAATTTCACTCCAACAACTGTCTAGAATAAAGAAAATACACATGATCATAAGGCGTCGCAGGTAATATCCCATTACGTCTTACAAGCTCAATAACATTCCTCGCTCACCTTCCCAAAATGCTTCTCAATCTTTGTTATTTGCGCCTCCCTCCACGGGTCTTTCAGACCTCGTTCTAATCCATATACTTTGTCTCCAACTCTCAGCACTGGCTGTTTCATAAACCTAGGAGGCAAGTTCGGTTTTACCTCTGGGACTCTACCATCTTCGTTAGTCTTCCCCTCTGATTTAGTATCACACACCTGCACCTAAAAATGCGGAATCTGTAATCACTTTCCAAACAATCAAGCTTCGAATAATCCAAATGCTAATAGTAGATCATCACACCTCATCTTCCAGTATCACATCATCATCATCATCTTCCGCTACAACGCGTTCCTTCCAATTGCACTTGCCTTGGACTACATCATCATCTGCGTCATCGTCGATTATCTCGATGTCACTACCATTCGAGTCATTACTCCGTGCGTGTCCGTTTGACAAACTCATGCCGGCACTACAAAATGCGACTGGCACAAGCAAATCTGCGTCAAAACCACAAAAGTTTTAGCCTCCTACAGGTGCTTGATGTTCTTTACTTACCGCGGCAGTATGATCCGCGGTTATTAATATTTTAATATCAAGGGATCGCTGCGGAAGACCAGACCGAGACTCTCAATGTTAAGTAACTGCGGCAACCCATTTGCTACAGCCGACCGCGGTTAACCATGTATTTCCCATTAATGCCACGGTAGGTCAAGAACAGCCCTTCGTATAAACGTATTATGACTAGCAAAATCACCTTACCTAAGATTAGTTGAGAGATCAATAATAATTCTTGAACAGGTACAAAGTGACATGAAACGAACCAGGCTTGACTCGTGGCGCAAGTTACCTACAGAAAGAAGGAAAACTATCTGAACACGCAGCTGTAATTGTGCAAGCCACTGTTTACAAAATATGAAATTTGAGCTAAATCATACCGGCTCCGCCAGCTCCTGCTATGCTCTCTCTCTGTTGAGGAACTTTTGTCTGAGTGTGATCCGTTATACCGTGGATCAGTGTTCATTCCTTACGGGTGATAACTTGTTATCAAATATTACTGCATGATTTTTCTTGCAATACGGAACGGCGGGATATTTGCGATTGCGACCACGGATTGAACATCTGAAAAATCTCTCGTTCACTTCCTCGTGGGACTGGAGAGCTGTAAAACTTTGTCATTTCGTCCGCGGCTCCACGGTCCACGGTTCACAACCTCTGTCTAATTTGACGAGGTTTTCTCCCAATCCTTAAATTCCGCGCTGGAATCTTTCTATGACGCTGTAAACATTGACAGAATGTCTAAAAATGGAGGATGCAGTCGGAACATTACTAGTAACTGCAATTGTAACCGCAGTCCCGTGCCGGAAAAAGTAAAGTTTTTTTTTGTTGCGACTGGACTACGGAACCACAATGACAACTTTGTCAGATTCGGAAGCTCTGCGCTCAGTTTATGTCACAACAAACGGGATCATGATAGCACCATTAACCTCAAGGTCAACCAAGTTCACTGGAGCTCGAATGCCACATTTAAACGTATGACTGCGACTCTAATGAGTGACTGACACCTGGATCCATGCTGAGTAAAAAAATCAGCAAAAAACTAATTATTTATTGACCAACAGGATCTTAAAAAACTTACAGCATTAATAATTATTCTACACTTTTAAATACCCCTATGTCTGGGCAGTAATGATGTTGAAGAGCAGCATAAGCACTGATCATCATCATTGTATGACTAGTACAACACTTGTTTCATGGCTCGGGAAACACAGTAAATTATGGCATATGTCAACAAGTGAATAATAAAAAAAGACGGTGCGTGAATGCATAATGTATCAGTTGAAGTTTCCTGTTGCGTTGAGGTGTTTCTCGAGGAAAAATGCAGCAACGTTCTTCTTCTGCAGTTGTGAAAGAAACAATTTGCAGCGTAATGATAACTCACTTGAAAAAGTAGCCATCTTCAGCAACTGTGGATGAGTTAGTGCCATCAAATCCAAACAATCGTAAACTTGATACTTGAATTTGTCCTCTAACGAACAGATTTCCCAACCACTGAAGTCCAGGCCAGTGGAACAAAGGTTCGGCAAAAAAGCGTTGAAAGAACCGTAGCGCCCTCGTCCTCCAACCAGAGTATCTTCGTAAATTAGGGCAAGGAATGCCCACGATGTCCTCCAGCAGTTGTAGCAGAAACATTTCGCTCGTTGCTTGTGGAACAATCATTTCCACAGCCTGTAAATTTAGGTGTCAAGGAATGAATCACTTCATATTCAGTCCTACTGTTGTCATGCTAATATTAAGCACCCAAGTTTGCATGCACAAACGGTATTCAGCGCTCAGAAATTATCAATTATTTGCAGTTCCATAACACTTACCCGCAGCAAAGACTCCAACATGATTTCCGCCTCGTAGTCAATCTCATACAAATAAGGGAGGAAATACTCTCTCTCCATTACCTTCGTATACCGATAACATTCCAGGAGGTTTTGATCTTTACACAAGATATAATTCTCGTCCATACCTAACATGTAGCCCAAACCCGCCCATAGATGTGCAAAACCTTTTAGATCATGTTCACTCACAAACACAAAAGCAAGGGGATTCGTATGCAATATCGGCAATGCCATGAAACTCCACTGAGTCACTGCCATGAGATACTGATTAAAGAAATATTTAGGTCTATCCCGCACAAGTTTCCCCGGTTTAAGTCCCAGCAGTGGCAAAGATTCCTCCACATCCCTCCTGAATGCTTCCCACATGTCTCTCCTTGGTTCGAACCCATTCGGATTCTTACCCGGCTCCACTAATGGCCGTGTAAAGTCCAAATTCTCCTCTTCAATCCTGTATGCCGTCGCACGATGAATATTCCTCACTTTCCGGACACTTGTGGATAAATTGGCATGTAGAATGTCCACATCATACCACAATTTTGCATGAAGGGCTGTTGCAATGTAACGTTTGTAGGCGTTCTCTGGATCACCTGACCTCATGGTAAAGTACAAGATCCGACGGATATCTGGATTTGCAAGGAGCAAGAAGAGGGATAAGAAATGAGCGATCACTAATTGAGCAAAATTTGTTCGTGCAAATCGTTGGCCCACGCGGGCTAAATTCGGATCAAACCAACATGGCAACTGTGGGTCTGTTCTTCCACTATCTGCCATTAGATCTCTGCCCAGTCGGTATAAATCAACAGCTGGGACCGATCGTAGGGGCTTTGCAGAATATCGGCAATCACTAATACCCGGCAAATGATTATTTTCACCATTATCCTGCCCAGCCACATTCACTGACCGTTGAACGTTTGAAAGGACAATTATGATCACTAACGTGCGAGTTAGCACGGTTGGAATTATTATTCTCTCCATTTTGGTCAACTGTTTGACCGGTTTATGTCCCGAAACATGTGTACAGCAGTTAAAATCAGTATTTCACCGGAGGGAAGCGGAGCCGCTTGTGCAATGCGCTGCGTTACTCCTCTGAGACTAACTCAATACTTCACCGGGACGACATGTTCTGAAGCAGTACTAGTTTGTACATAGGGATGGAAGACCTGCTCATGATTGTGTTGTTTGCTGCCACCCATGTAACAATTGGGTTTATCCGTTGCTGTTAATGGTAAAAGATGATGATGAGAAGAAGTACATGAGGTGTAACCTAGGCTAATAATCTCATGCCGTACTACCTGTTTACGGTAAGAAACTATGGAATTATTCGTCTGAATTTTATTGAAACTACTACTAGCAACAACGGCTCCCATACCACCTCATCCCACATATGCAAAGCCAAGGTGGTGGTACTCTATCGGAAAGATTTAATTAGCCATCTCCTTACTAACATTTTGATGACAGAGTGAGACAGAGAGAGACGCATAGATTTTCACTCTCACCCAGGCATAATGTGATGGCACAAAGAGAATGATCAGCCCTTTTGATTTTATTTGGCATATAGAAAGCCACTACCATCCCGGCATTATTACACTCCGTATGCATACATATCTACGCACTCTGTCCATATCTCACGTAAAACTGTAGCTACAGTTGCGTTGTCAAATAATTAGCTACAGTTTTATGAAGCACTAAACAATTTATGCCTGGCTAGTGTTTTAACTAGGGAATGAATGGATAAGCAAGCGCATATATGCAGGGATGAATAAATTTCGTCTAACTTTGCAAAAGTAAGGAATACAAATAATTTTCAAGGTCGTCCATCATGATTTTAATCAAGCAAAAGCGTCTATAATTTATTACCACGTTCTTCAGATAGCATTCAGTACAGTACTTAAGAAGAAGAATTAGTTGCAGTCCGGTTCCCTATTTAAATACTTACCCATATGTATGTAACAATTGGAAAGTCTGATTGCATAATAATGATTCTAAAAAGACCGTCAGTTGTTGTTGTTGTTCTTGTTGCTGCTGCTGTCATGACGGACTTTTTAAGTTCTGTCTCATCCACCGTCAAACGTCGTCATTAAGTAATTATATTAAAGCTCAATGAATTTTCAGTAGGGTTTAGCCCCCTCATCTCCTTCTGCTGCTATAGTATTGTAGAAGTCTGAAAGAAAATTATCATCATCATCATTCCTCATCCCTTGCATCATCAACTTCAACTTGCACAGTCTGTAACTTTTGGCGAGGGCGTAAACAAATGCGTAGCTATTATTATGCTCTTCTATTATGTGTATGCTTCAGGATTTTACTTTTAGTTTCATCCTCATGATGAAGATGAATTCATCATTGAAAAGCAGAATATATAGTAACTGTTTTCCATGTTTCATTCATGATCTTCATGCTGCTGTTACTTGTTCCATACATGACTAGCCACGGAACAAGGCTAAGGACTGCCTAATTGTATACACCCGTACTTTGGATGACATATGAATCATCATCATAATAATCATCTTCATCGTGCTTACTGGACTTGAGCCGCTTCATATTCTTCTTCTTATTCATCATTATCATTATCACACCCATTATCATGTTAAAAATGCACTTTGACAGAAACAGAGTTAAAAGAATGCATTAAGTCCATGTGTCTGACTTAATAATATTAAGTAGCAGGTTAACTACTCCCGTGTGCAGCAGCACTATAAGCTTCAGCCTTGACTTACTTTGTGCTAAAATCATCAATGAGGCTTCTCATGCACAAACCTTTTAAAAATTCTGGCTCCTTATTAATACAAAAGTCTTTTAACATGATCATTAGTATGATTATTATAATGCTGCCAGGATCCACACGTTAAGAGTCCATCTGTAGTAAATAGAGCTCATCATCGTAAAGTGACAGCAGTAAATTTCCTGTAGTCATTTTATGTCATTATCATGACGTTCTTCAATGCTCACTTTTATGAGCAACAACGGTGGCATTATTGAATGACAACCTTAGCATAATAACATGTGCTTACATCAGGCATGAAGTATAGTTTCTGTCCGTATAGTAGCTATCATTCTCTGTAACTCTGTAGTGGTGATGAATTAATTGGCAATTAAATAATTCATGCCAATTTGGTCAGTTTATTTGCAAACATTATGTAATGTTGTTTCAGAAGACGGGGGGATAGCTATTGAATAGGTAATTACATGCTGTCTCCGGGCTCCTTCAATGTTAGACACTTCATGGAAATGGAAAAGCTTTTAAGCTTTAGTGAAGGGAACAGGAAAAGCCTTGTGAGCACAGTCTGCATTTTTGTATAATCATACTTTGATGGACGTCTCGTTTAGAGATATTATTTTCCTCATTCACCTGTCGTCTGATGCGTATACAACGGATTCCACATAATGTGATGAATCCAGCCTATTGCCGTATTGTAGGACGCTAGTGCGGGCTAAAGCATCTTGTGAATTCATTCAATTGAAATTCAACATCTTTTTAATCCCATTGAAAGTCAACGTCTTTTTGTCAAAATAAAACTGCCAAAAGACAGGCTGACCAGGATCTTTATTTCCTCATTATGAACATGAAATTCAAGATCTTATGCTCTGTCTCCTTACATTGTTAAAGATGGACAGTATGCGTCCACCCCGGTGAATTAAAAAATCAATCAGTTCTGTTCACACATGGTGAGAACATAAAGAAGTCAAAAGTTTGAAGGTCGACATTGCCATTTGTAACAGCCATAATATTGCAATAACCATAACAAGATTGACAGTGCTGTAGGCATGAAGAATTGGCATGAAAGCGATTTTGCGACAGCGTAAATTGACCTGAGGATATTGTAACTCCTCCAAGAAAAAACGTAGATGAATCCAATCATCTTTCGGCATCATAACATTGCAAAATCTATGGATACTTTGTGTAATTATTTGATCTGATTCCATTATTTTAACTCAATGCCGTTTAACTTCAATTTGAGTCCCTAATGTCCACGTTAACAATAGCGGGCCGTTCCTGCGATGGGAGGCAAACCAACAAAATTTTATTTATTCCTGAGTCAAGCCGAATGATTGCATATGAATCCTACTACGAACAGTTTCTGCCGACGAAATGAACAATTTTGTCTTTTACCTTGAAAGTCATGTAATGTAATACAACAGGAATCAAAGGCAATGCATCATGATGATATTCGTTATGGTCCAGAACCCGGCCGAACATGATCACTATAAAGAGAACGTGCGCAGGATAGGATTACTTAAAATGGCCATAAATGAAATTCAAGTTTGACATCAGAAAAGGCAAAATTAGGGGGTAATAACAAGGAAGTTGTTAGGAACGGTGATAACACGAAGATATTTTGCTGTATAATGTTGTTCAATGTGTGTGGGCACGGCAGGCCATTACAAGCTAATCCATGGTTGTAAATTAAGGAACGTCTCGCGGCATTTTAATGCACACTCCTTTCCTAATCCCATATCTATTGAGGTAGTCAATTAAATTAGCAAGGCTTTGGGCATTAGCAGAAATGTTGAACAAAGGTTTATACAATGGACATATTACAACAAGTTCTCGCACACGAAATTTCAATATTATTATAAACGAGCTGGACGCGGATATGAGGATTTGAAGGTTACAACAAGAATGTTTACTGTGAATAGCAATTTAACCAAGACAGCTGGCTATTTCTGTGGCTTATGAAGAATTAAATGTGTGTCCTTCATGAAAATCTGAAAAATTGTGGAGCCGCATACAGTATTTGGACTTGTGGAGGAGTCGTGCGTAAAAAGTTGCAATTTTTACACCCTGACCAACAGAACTAATCAATTACGAGCTTTGCCCTTTTGGAAGGGTGACATTTACTATGTGTTTTCTTCTAAGTAATTGCTATCGCTTGACAGAACACACGTTTGGCACTGAACTTGAGACATACCGTGACATGCGTGTTGGTGGTGGTTGATTCCAGGAGACATGCGGATCTGCTTAAGTTAAAATGCTTGTTGTTGCTGTAGGATCTGAAAATCTGAACAGAAAAATCGTTATGCCTGTACAAATAAGCATCTCTATTCTCTATGAACATCATGTTGGATCAACTGAAGAGAACTTGTATTTTAATTGCTACAATCAACCTAATGCAAATTAGATCATCATGTTAATGCCACAAATGTCAGACTGGCCATTAATCTGACAAGAGCGGTCCAAAATGACAATGATCTCCAATTGCGAGAACTATAGGGCTCACATATAAATTATGGACAACATATTACTCCATCCATGTGTTAATTGAATATGCATTGGGTTGAATGTCCGCCACCTGCCGAACATCCATAGCTTGATTACATTGTTTCCCTAGTGATTAATTAAATCTTTTTATGTCCAAAAACAGTTTATGCCATCATTTAGAAAGGGAAGATACATCAGAACGATAGCTTCTCCTGTGTTCTGTGTCTGTTTCCACCTTTGAATGAGTTCCTGAGTTTGACGTGAATCTGAAGCAACGTACAACAAGTCGTCATGGGAGTGAAGAAACTATACTTCTTAGCA